>PVJC01048382.1:0-12555 GCA_004026665.1 Murina feae | reverse complement strand
TCAGCCAGCCTAGGCAGGCAGTTACAACAGAAGACTTTGGCTGTTGGCCTCCATCTTGGCTGGGTTAATTTGCATACAGCCACTCTGATTGGCTGGTGGGTGTGGCTGTGAGCAGAGGCTCAGCCAGCCTAGGCAGGCAGTTGCAACAGTTTGCTCTAGTTCCATGGCTGTTGCTCTAGTTCCATGGCTGTTGGCCTCCATCTTGGCTGGGTTAATTTGCATACAGCCGCTCTGATTGGCTGGTGGTAACGGTCAAATTTGCATGTTTCTCTTTTATTATAGAAGATTTAAAGCATTACAGATGTCCCCATTTTCCCCCTACTGACCCCCTACACCCAACTCCCACCCCCTCCCCAGGCCTTCCTACACTATTGCCTGTTCATGGACTATGAATATATGCAAATAAGTTCATTGATTACCCTCCTCCCCAAATATATCAGTCTGTCCCATGCTTCAACATCTCTGGATCCTTTTTGTTCATCAGTTTATTTTGTTCATTAGATTCCATATGTACATGAGATCATGTGATACTTGTTTTTCTCTGCCTGACTTATTTCACTTAGCAAAATACTCTCCAGGTCCCTCCATGTTGTTTCAAAGGGTAAAATATCCTTCTTTTTTTTACAGCTGCATAGTATTCTACTGTGTAAATGTAACACAGTTTTTTAAACTATTCATCCGATGGGCACTTGGGCTGTTTCCAGATCTGTAATTAATGCTGCTATAAACATAGGGGTGCATATATTCTTTCTGATTGGTGTTTCTGGTTTCTTAGGATATATTCCTAGAAGTGGGATCACTGGTCAAATGAAAGTTCCATTTTTAATTTTTTGAGGAAACTCCACACTGTTTTCCATAGTGGCTGCACCAGTCTGCATTCCCACCAATAGTGTACTAGGATTCCTTTTTCTCAACATCCTGCCAGCACCTGTTGTTCATTGATTTATTGATGACTAGTGACCCAGTACATGAAATTTGTGCACATTAAAAGGGGATTAATTAGAGGAAATATTTTAATATTGCTATTTGCCCTTTCTCTATAATAGAAGTGTCAGAGATGAAAGAAAATTAATAAAATGTATATGAAAATCTTCCTCCTGTCAGAGTCTGGGGCACCCCATTGGAAGCAGAGTCAAGTCCCCACCCACCACATGTGCCTTGAAATTGCGCGAGATCCAGACATGGCTGGCCCCACCCCCATCAAGCCCTGCTAGGCGAGGGGTATGGCCTCAGGTCGTCTGGCCTGGCATTGGGGCAGGGGGCACGGCCTGAGTTCCCCTGGCCTGGGCCGGGGGTTGCATCTTGAGATCCCCTGGCTTAGGCCAGAAAGTGTGGCCTGAGGTCCCCTGTCAAGATTCACCAGGCGGAGGGTGCAGCCTCAGGTTCCCCAGCCTGGGACAGGGTGAAGTCTGAGGTCCCCTGTCAAGAGACATGTCCTCAGGTCCCCATCAAGCTCCACTAGGCGGAGGATGCGGCCTGAGGTCCTCAGTCAAGCTCCACCGGGCAGGAAACATGGCCTGAAGTCACCTGCTAAGACCTGCCAGGAGGGGGCAGAGCCTCAGGTCTGATGCCCTGGCCTAGTGCCACACAGCCTCAGGTCTCTGCTGATTGCTCATTAAGACTTGTTATGGGAACTCCGCATCCACTGTGGGTGCAGCCATCTTATGTTATAGAATCCCTGCTTCTGCTATGGGTGTAGCTGTCTTGACTGTTATGGCATGAAGGTAAATTGGCATATTCCTTCTTTATTACATAAGATAGTCATTTTGGCAGGACTGAGGTGGCAACTACCTAATTGTCCTTTTAATTTGCATCTTTCTGATGATTAATGATGTTGAAATTTTTTCACTTGGCCATTTGTATGTCCTGTCTGGAGAAGTGTCTATTTGTGTCATCTGTTCATTTTTTAATTGGGTTGTTTGTCTTCCTTTTGTTGAGTTGTCTGAGTACTTTATATATTTTGGAAATTAACCCCTTATCAAATGTATCATTGGCAAATATATCCTCCCACACAGTGGTTTCCCTTTTCATTTTTATGCTTTTTTTTTTTTTGCTGAGCAGAACCTGATATAGTCTTATTTGTTTATCTGCAAATCAATAAATGTGATACATCACATAAACAAATTGATGACAAAAATCACATGATCATATCAATAGATGCAGAAAAAGCATTAGACAAAAATTTAACACCTATTTTTGATATGAACTCTCAGCAAACTGGGAATAGGGTGATCATATTTTAAGATAATAAAGGCCATATATGATAAATCTACAGCCAAAATCATACACAATAGGCAAAAACTAAAACCATTTCTCCTAAGGTCAGGAACAAGACAGTGCTGTCCTCTTTCACCACTTTTATTCAACATACTATAGGAAGTCCTAGCCACAGTGATCAGACAAAAAGAAAAAATAAAATGTGTCCAAATTGGAAAGGAAGATGTAAAATTGTAATTATTGACAAATGACATGATACTGTACATAGAAAACCCTAAAGACTACTAGCTTTAATAAATGCATTCAGCAATGTAACAGGATAAAAAATTAATACCCAGAAATTGATGGCCTTTTATACACCAATAGTGAATTCTAGGAAAGAAAAGCTAAAAAAAAATAATTCCATTTACCACTGTAACAAAATAATTAAGATAATTAAGAGTAAACTTAATCAAGAAGACAAAAGACTTGTACTCAGAAAACTACAGGACATTGAAAAAAGAGATAGAGGAATATACACACAAATGTAAGAATATACATGGATTGGTGGAATCAACATTATTAAAATGTCCATAATACCAAAGCAATCTATAGATTCAAGGTAAATCCTATTAAAATACCAAGAGCATATTTCACAAATCTAGAACAAGTACTCCAAAATTTATATGGAATCAAAAAAGATCCTGAATAGCTGCAACAATCTTGAGGAAGAAGAACAAAGATGGAGGGATCACAATACTGGATATCAAGCTAAACTACGAAGCTACTGTAATCAAAGCAGCTTGGTACTGGCACAAGAACAGCCATAAAAACCAATGGACCGGAATAGAGACCCTAGAACTCGACCCAAGCCATTATGCTCAATCAATATTTGACAAAGGAGGCGAGACCTACAATGGAGTAAAGGCAGCCTCTTCAATAAATGACTTTGAGATTATTGGATAGATACTTGCAAAAAATGTAAACAGTCTACCAACTTACACCATATATAAGAATTAACTAAAAATAGATACAATTCTTAAATGTAAGATGTGAAATTTTAAAAGTCCTAGAAGGAAACATAGGCAACAAAGTATTAGACATCTCACAGAGCAGAATTTTTACTGATATATCACCTAGAGCAAGAAAAACAAAGGGAAAAAATAAACAAATGCTTATTGTTTTTAGCATATTGGGCTTTTATTATATAAGATGTTTACACAAAAAGATAGTTCAGTATGTGGTGTTTTTGTTTTGTTTTTGTTTTGTTTTCTTTTATTTCAAACCTTTATTCACATTGGGTATTATTTCTCTTTTTTAAAAATATTTATTGTTCAGATTATTACAGTTGTTCCTCTTTTTTCCCCCCATAGCTCTTCTCCTCCCAGTTCCCCCCCCCCCCCCTGTCCTTTCCGCCCCCCCCCCCCCGCTGTTCTCATCCGTAGGTGTACAATTATTGTCCAGTCTCTTCCCACACCCCCAACACCCTTTCCCTCCCCAAAAATTGTCAGTCCAATCCCTTTCTATATCTCTGATTCTATTCTATTCATCAGTTTATTCTGTTCATCAGATTTTTTATTCACTTGATTTTTAGATTCACTTGTTGATAGATATGTATTTGTTGTTCATAATTTTTATCTTTGCTTTTTCTTCTTCCTCTTCTCAAAGGATATTCAGCATTTCATATAGTACTGGTTGGGTGGTGATGAACTCCTTTAGCTTTTTCTTATCTGTGAAGCTCTTTATCTGACCTTAAATTCTGAATGATAGCTTTGCTGGGTAAAGTAATCTTGGCTGTAGGTTCTTGCTATTCATCACTTTGAATATTTCTTGCAACTTCCTTCTGGCCTGCAAAGTTTCTGTTGAGAAATCAGTTGACAGTCATATGGGTTCCCCCTTGTAGGTAACTGACTGTTTTTCTCTTGCTGCTTTTAAAATTCTCTCCTTGTCTTTTGCTCTTGCCATTTTAATTATGATGTGTCTTGGTGTGGCCCTCTTTGAATTCCTTTTGTTTGGGGTTCTCTGTACTTCCTGGACTTGGAAGTCTATTTCTTTCACCAGGTAGGGGAAGTTTTCTGTCATTATTTCTTCAAATAGCTTTTCAATCTCTTGCTCTCTCTTTTCTTCTGGCACCCCTATAATTCTGATGTTGGTATGCCTGAAGTTGTCCCAGAGGCTCCTTACACTGTCTTCATATTTTTGGATTCTTTTTTCTTTTTGCTTATCCATTTGGGTATTTTTTGTTTCTTTGTATTTCAATTCTTTGACTTGATTCTTGTGTTCCTCTAATATGTTGTTGGATTTCTGTATAATATTCTTTATTTCAGTCAGTGTATGCTTAATTTCTAGTTGGACCTTTTTCATATCCTCGAGGGTCTCATTAGATTTATTGAGGGTCTCACTAAATTTATCGGTGGTTTCTAGAAAATTCTTGAAAAACCATAAAACCGTGGTTTTGACCTCTATATCCAGTCATTTGCTTTCCTCCATTTCTGTCATTTGTGATCTGTTCTTTGTCTCTGCATTTTGGCTGCTTCCCTGGGTTGATAGAGTGGCTTTCTGTGTTAGGTGATCACTGAGAGAAAATGACCTCCAAGTCACTTGGTTATGTGAATCAGCTGTCTCTACAGTGAGAGAACTTCTGTGCTAGAGACACCCTTATGGGGCAAGAGTTGTTTCAGTGTGACTTTGGTACAAGACCCCTTGGTACGCTGGCATTTGTATCTCCAAGGAGGTGCTATTTTTAGCTTCTGCCTGGGGCTTCCCTGCCTTTTATATGCAAAAGCCTCTGTGTGCAGCTTGGGTGGAGCAGGGTCTCAGGGAGTCTACAGGGTGGAGCAACCAGCTATGGCCAATTCTCAGCCCTGCCCTAGGAGGCAACGGGTCTCAAGCCACTCCGGAGTTTCTCCTGGTGCCCGACAGTGCCTGACAGTCGAGCTCCTCCCTGTATGGTTCTGAGTTCCCAGGTATTCGCCTGGAACTGGAGTTCAGAGCTGTGGGGAGCTTGTGCTTCCCTCCGATACAAAATGCTGCCAGCCCTTTCTGCAAGCCCTTTCATGAGCCCTTCTGTGAGCCCCTTCGCACATGCCTCTGTACCTCTGCACTTTATTTCCGCACCTCCTCTGAGTCTCAGTCTCTTTCTAGTTATAGAATTTCCACTCAGCCAGCCTTCCTGTGGGTTTGGGTGGTGTCCATTTTTTCTTTTCGTTGTTGTTTTAAAATAGTTGTGCACGTCACAATTCCAGTGTTCACCTATGCCGCCAACTTGGTTTTTTTCCAAATGCTTATTTTTTCTATCCCATTTTGTCTTTTCAAATTTTACACAGTGCTTGAAATACAAATAATTCAACAACCATTTGCTTAATAAATATTAATAAAAAGTAAAAATTGAGCTCAATGCCCCATCCTTCATAAACTGTCTCCTGAAACTATTTTCTCCCTTTTGTGAATTCCTGTAGAACTAACAGCACTCAACATTTTCAAAATGCTACTATTTTCTTCAGAAGTCAAGAGAAGAAAAAAATAAAATTTTTAGTAATCACTTGAGTAATATAAATTTTTACTTATTATTCATGTAGCTACAGTATAAAGATAAAAAACTGGAATTATAGTCAGATCTCTTTCTTTTTTAATCAATGCCTATTTTCTTTTTTAAATTACATTTTTGAGTTCCAGTTTACATTCAATATTGCTTTGTATTAGTTTCAAGTGTACAGCTAGTAATTAGACAATCATGTACCTTACAAAGTATTCCTCCCAATAACTCCAATACCCTCCTGGCACTATAGATAGTTATTAAAATACTAGAGGCTCGATGCATAAAAATTTGTGCACTCGGGGGGGGGTTGTCCCTCAGCCCAGTCTGTGCCCTCTCACAGTCTGGGACCCCTTGGGGGATGTCCACCTGCTGCTGTGCCAGGCAAGCCTGGGTGAAGAGTTGATGGCTGTTTGCAGTCTGGCCAAGCCCCCCAGTGGGAACCTTCAACCTATGGGAGTGTGGCCAGCCTGGGTGAGGGGCTGAGGGCTGTTTTCAGGCTGCCCACAGCTCCCATTGACCCAACGTTCCAGTGAGGCTGGCTGAAATCAGGTTTCTGGGATTTATTTATCTTCTATATTTTAAACTTTGTTGTCTTGAGTGGAGGCCTAGTCAGGCATCGAAGCCTCCTGTTTGCTTCAGCTCTGTGGCTTCTGTAATTGAAACATTGTTGCCTTGAGCAGAGGCCCTGCTGGCCTAGACAGGCAGTTTCAACTCCATCGCTGGTGCAATGGAAGCCTCCTGTTTGCTCTAGCTCCATGGCTGCCAGCCGCCATCTTGGCTGATTAATTTGCATACAGCCACTCTGATTGGCTGGTGGGCATGGCTTAGGTGTCTGGGATTGATGGTTAATTTGCAAATTACTCTTTTATTACATTAGATTATTTTGTAGTTAGATATCTTAAATTTGAGTCATAGTTTTGTTAACTTTGAGAGCTTTTTTATTTTTTTATAGCAAAGATGGAAATTTATTGACGAACATGTACAAACTCTCATATGGGGAGAGGGAAGCATCCTTCAGAATGGCCTCCCAAGTAGGGAGGCAGAAAAGGATCCCACAGAATTGACTCCCATGTAGGGAGGGGGAAGAGTACCCACTTTGAGAGTTTTCTGAGCTTCAACTTCTTTTTATAATCAATAAAATATATCCAGTAATATTTTTATCACAAGGCTATTGTGAAGACTAAAAGAGATGATTGAATAAAACATTTTATAAGTTGTAAAGTGCTACACAATTTCAAAGGAATGTTGGTATTCACAAAATCAAAATTTTACTAACATTCCTGAAAGCCCGCTGTAGGCCAGGTACTTCACATGTTTGATCTCGTCTTATCCTCCCACTAGCTTCATATTACTCTTCCTATTTTACAAATATGTACTGTAAAATTAAATGATTAACTCAAAATCACAAGGCTATGAAGTTAAAGTGCTCACATTAAAATCAATGTCCTTATTTTAAATCCTGCGTTCTTTCTGCCACCCATAGTGACAGCTTTCATTTGGCAAACATTCACAGCACAGAATGTAAAGGTTTAGAGTACAATCTCTGAAGCTAGCAGTTCCTGGGATCAAAGCAAAGGTTTACCATGTATGAGCTGAGTGACCTTGCCCATGTTCTTAATCCTTCTATGCCTCAGCTTACTAATTTGTGAAATAGGTATCATAGTTGTTTTTTCCCCATGCGGTGATTGCAAATATTTAATGAATTCACATATGGGTCTTAGCTCTGATTCCCTAGAAGCAGATCTTGAGGCACAGTTTATTGTACCAATGATTTATTGAGAAAGAGATCTTAAGGAAAACTGTGGAAGGGTGTAGGGAGGTGGAGAAATGAAGCAAAGATGGGCTCTCAGCCAAAGACTAGTGCAGCCTGATCCCACTGGGAGTTGTGAACCACAAATTGCGGCACCTAGTTGGTCCTCCTTAGGTGAGAGGTGGCCTTTTTTATATCCCTATGTCAGTTAGTTGTTGACTGCAATTTGCTCCAGGGAAGTGGTGGTACACAAACTCAGAGGCTTGTTGGCTTTATTTCTATAACGGGCAGTTTTTTTGAGAATTGGCCAGCTTTTAGCAGTTTGCAGCAAAAGCATATGGCAAGTAGGTGTTGGCTGCACAAAGCCACTATCACAATTCTGGGCAGCGCACCAACATAATTCACTGGAACCTGCAAAGTGCTTACAACTGTATCTGGCTCATTGTAAACTGCCAATAAAAGTTAGCTTTCATTACATTATTTTGCTTGTAAGTCTTCTCACATTGTTTCATATGTTTAGGATTGTCTTTCTAACCAGAATGTAAGTTCCTTAATGTCAGGAAACAATTCTCATTTTACCTACTGTGTCACTCACTTGCAGCTACAGATCGATGCCTTGTGATGGCCTCAGAGCAGCTCTGATTTGTCTGGTGCTAAGGGTAGAACCTCTTCCTATATTTCCCCCTACCCAAATGCCTGCTTTTTATTATAAAATGTAATAATAAATTATACTTGCTTCTATTGGGGGGGGGGGGAATCCTCCCTTACAGAGTTATGTATAAAAAATATAATTGTATTTTTATCTGTACCAGACACATTTTCTGCTAACTTTGTGCTCAATACAATTTCCCAAAATTTGTTATTTTATTTGTGAACTGAGTTTGTCGATATTTAAAGTGAAAGTTATTAGACAAGGCAGACATACTCTTTTTTGCCATGCAGACTTGCCATGGAATAATTACTTTTTAATATCTGAAGCAATTCAACTGATCAGAATATTGATCCTGTTCTCATATTTGATCATTGTGCCATTGATTTAACATTATCACTGACTTACCAACCATAGTAGAATGTGAGGTGTGTTGTGCATCCTTCTTTATTAGAAGATAAATGCATGAGACAGCCTCTAAAAGCTTTTTAAAGTGCAGGATGCTGGAACTGAATTTTCAATCTGCATTCTCTCCTGCTGTTTTATGGAATTTATTGAAAATGTGCCTCTTAGAGGTCAGATGATTTCTTTCTTGAAGTGGAAAAAAAAAGATATAAGTAATATATTAAAAGGCCTCAAGAAATTAGAACAGCCTCATTCTATATTCAGACACCCCTCCTCTTGAATACTATGACTCATCAAAAATAAGAATCACAATTCATCTGTTTTTAGCTAATTTCAGACTTTTGCATTTTTAGGTTTTATTGGAATAAGAACATAAGCCACATTTGCCCCCCTTCCGTCAATCCCCTCCCATCATGTCATTTAAAAAGCCATAGACTGAATTAAAAAGGCTTGAGGAACTTTCACCATCTTATTTTTTTGAAATCTATAAATTGATTAAAGCTCTGTTTCTGAACATATGAATACACTGTATTAGTCTTCATTAGTAAAACATTTTCTGTATGGCTATATTCAAAATATATCACTTGTATGGTGCTTTCCAATAAGTGTAACATACAAATAATCGGTTAGAAAAAAATGGGACAATATGAAAATCAGAGTGATTTATAAAATAAAAATGTAACTAGTCTAATTATTTATTACTCTAGTTTTCTAATCTACAGAGAGACTGTACTAGGTCTTTTTGTGAATAAAATAATATATACTCATAATTAATTTTTTCAAGGCCCAGTGCTGCTCTTTATTTGCGCTTCTAATCTGCAGAGAAGTTGTTAATCATTTCTGGTCACAGTTTGATGAAAATATTTCCACCTTTTTTTGATTGCCTATCTTTCAGTTTGAAGTACTTTAGTAAATCTCCCCTAAACATGAACAGTTTGCTTTCATCTATGCAGGGAGAGTCCCCTTTCATTTACTCTAATTAATTGTTAATAGATTGTTCTCTCTTAGTTATTAAAAAGTAATGGTAATGATTTGAAAACCACTTGGGAAAGGATCTTATTTTTAAGTATTAAAGATGAACCGAGCATGAAATGTCTGTAGACCTATAGAAGCAGCAGAGCTCCTCAGCGGGTAGTGGGACTCACTGGGAGTTTTTAAGCTGAGAAGTTTTATAAAGCTGTGCTTGAGGGAGTTCTGTCTGGTTGATGGGGGGAAATTGTAGACATAAAGATGAGTTTCATGGAGAATACATTAATACAAATGTAATGGGATATTAAAGATGGATTTTTTTCTCACTTTTAGCATAAGGGCCTAAGATTGAGAACAATAGGCACCAAGTGCCTACAAGACTTGTTTGTAGGACTTGTCAAGGCACTATGCCCATACTGGCTTATGAGGTCCATTGCTTCTCTCAGGCACAAATGAAGCAGGGCTAGGGACTGGTCAGGAGCACAATGGAGCTAATGTGTAGGATTCTTCTGGAGGAATTGCTGGAACTCTGGAACATTTCTTCTTGCTTCTGAGGTTCTTTCTTTCAACTTAAACCATATGTGAAGAGCTTCAAGGGAATACTTTGAAAAGCTTCATAGTTATTACCTAGGTCTTAATGTCAGGGATATAAGGGAATGTTCTTATACATCTTATACAAGATGACAGGTTGTGGCTAGCAAATTAATATGGCAGAGTTTTGGGTTTCCAGTCAAAATGACATATAGATAAACATGGTACTAGCATTCTCCCACAACCTCATCAAAATTACAACTAAGATACAGATACAAAATTACAACTAAGATACACTTTTACAGAAGTCCTATAAATAAAGATGTAAAGAAGGAACCACATAGAGACTGGTAGAGGGACAGAGACTCAATATGGAAGGGGATAGTCTCACACTGACATGGGGTGGATAGAAATTAGAAGGGTATCTTGTGGAGGTCCCCCCTGAGGAACAATGGATCACAGCCCCACACAAAGCCTCATAGCCCAGGGTTCCAGTTCCCGGGAGAAAAATCCCTATAATCTCTGGGTGAGAAAAACAGCAGGAATTGTAATGAGATAGAGGACTGTGGGAGTCTCAGGAAGTTTCTCTTACGATGCATGGACTTACTCAGGTTCATTAACTCTGTCCTTCAGCACTGGGCCAACAGCTGGAAAGGCTTTCTCCCAATAGAAGTGCTGCTAGAGGTGTTCCTTCTCCAAGACACCCCCCACCCCCGCCACAGAGTTGGTAAGTGGGCACATATCCAAGTCTCCATCAGCCTTGTTTTGACTGTTCACCCTGCCCTGATGATTCCCTGAGACCCACCCCCCAATGTTTGGGCTTACCCAAACATTGCTGTTTCCAGTGGTTTTTCCATATGAATCTCCTGTCTTGGCTCATGCTTCAGATTTTTCTAAAATCTTTCAAACAAGCAGCATCTGGTGTTGACATGCCCTCAATAAGTGGCCCAAGGCCTAGTGTTAGTATCAGCTGGCCCTGGTTCATGGTTAGCCTCTACTGGGCACCTATGAGCACAGTACAAGTAGAAGTCATCTTCAGGTCACTTTGCAGGTCATTCAGGGTGGCCCTGGGTAGAACCAGCACAGCTGGTGGACAGTTTCAGACGATGTCAAAGCACCACCCAACCACCTCCACAAGCAGCACACACAAGTGGCAAACTCAGTGGGCACTAGAGTCTACTGAAGTAAACCCTTCTTTAAAAGTAAGCCCACTGCATAGCTGATCCTACACAGTCGTTGCAGACAGTACTTGCAGCTGATTGGCCTGGGGGTATGTCCCTCCCATTGACAAGCCAACAGCAATAAAAGCTCAATGGGAGGATAAACACAGCCCACATGAGGAGGACAGCACAACTGGAGAGCCCAGCTCAGGTGAATGGGGACACTACAGGTCACCTACTACATTAGGCCATCCTGCCAAGCCTGGGAGACATAGCAACTCTACTAATACATAGAAATAAACATAGGGAAGCTGCCAAATTAAGGAGACAAAGAAACATGTCCCAAATGAAAGAACAGAACCAAACTCCATAAAAATAACTAAACTAAATGAAAGCGAGGAATCTACTAGATGCAGAGTTCAAAACACTGTTATAAGGGGAAGAGTAGATGAACTTAGAGAGGACTTCAATAGCATAACATAGACATGGAAACCATAAAAAGAACCAGTCAGAAATGAAGGTTATACTAACTGAAATGAAGAATAATTTACAGGGAATCAATAGTAAAGTGGAAGAAGCCAAAATCTAAACAACTATCTGGGATAAAACACCTAATCAGAATAGCTAAAAGAAAATAAAAATTAAAAATGAGAGTAAAAACCCTCTGGGACAACTTCAAGCATATCAAAATTCAATAATGGGGTGCCAGAAGTAGAAGAGAGAGTGAGCAAGAAATTGGAAACTTTCTTGGAATAATAAATACAGAAATCTTCCCTTAAATTGGTGAAAGAAATAGACATATAAGTCCAGTAAGCACAGAAAGTTCCAAACAAGATGAACCCAAAGAGGTCCACAATGAGACACATCATAATTAATATGCAAAAGGTTAAAGACAGAGAATCTTAAAAGTAGCCAGAGAAAAGCAGTAGTTACCTACAAAGGAAGCTCCCATAACACCTTCAGTTAATTTATCAACAGAAACTTTGCAAGCCAGAGGGATTGGCAAGAAATATTCTAAGTGATGAAAACAACCAAGCCAGCATGGCTCAGTGGTTGAGTGTGGACCTATGAACCAAAAGGTCATGGTTTGATTCCTGATCAGGGCACATCCCAGGTTGCAGGCTCAATCCTCAGTGGGGGGCGTGTAAGAGGCAGAGGATCAATCATTCTCTCTCATCATTGATGTTTCTATCTTTCTCTTTCTCTCTGAAATCAATAAAATAGGTATTAAAAAAATAAAAAGAAAAGCAAAGACTTACAACCAAGATTACTCTACTCTCACAGACAAAAAAAAAAAAAAAAAAAAAAAAAAAAAAAAAAAAAAAAAAAAAAAAAAAAAAAAAAAATAAAAATAAAA
>PVJC01048381.1:0-12560 GCA_004026665.1 Murina feae | reverse complement strand
TTGATGGTCAGATAAAGAGCTTCACAGACAAGAAAAAGCTAAAGGGATACATCACTACCAAACCAGGATTACTTGAAATGCTGAAGGGCAGAAGAAGAAAAAGAAGAAGGAGGAGAAGGAGAAGGAGAAGGAGGAGGAGAAGGAGGAGGAGGAGGAGGAGGAGGAGGAGGAGGAGGAGGAGGAGGAAGAAGAAGGTAAAAATAAAAAGTGTGAACAACAAAGTGACAACAAATACATACCTATCAACAAGTGAATATAACAAGTCAATAGAAATAAATATCTGATGAACAGAATAAACTGGTGAACAGAATATAAGTAAGGGCATAGAAAGGGAATGGACTGACAATACTTAGGGGAAAGGGAGCATGAGGGTTATGGGAAGAGACTGGACAAAAATCTTACATCTATGGATGAAGACAGTGGTGGGGGTAAGGGCACGGGGTGGGGGGGAACCAGGTGGAGGGGAGCTATGGGGGTTAAAAAAAGGAACATCTGTAATAATCTGAACAATAAAGATTTAATTAAAAAAAAGACTCAATTACAAAAGGGGGGCTCACACAAAGGACTTTCCTATAGCACCCAGCACAGTTGATCAATGAACCTGCACCACTGGACCCTACTGGACACCTACTACTTAAGAACAACCAGCAAAAACTAAGAGTCATAACAATTCTACCTCATGCATAGAAACAAACACAAAAAGGCAGCTAATGAAGAAAATGAACTAACAAGCAAATAATGACAGACTCATAGAGAGTGGGCTGAGAGCCATTTGGGGGAGAGCTGTAGGAGACTGAGAGACTGAGCAAAAAAGAGAGAGAAAACTCATGGACAACAGTGTGGTAATTGCCAGGAGGAAAGGGGGTTGGAAGGAGGTGGAAGAGTATATGGGATAAATGGTGGTTGACAGAGACTTGACTTGGGCTGGTGAACGGATAATACAGTGTACAGATGATATGTTGTAAAACTGTGCACATGAAACCTGTATACTTTTGTCAACCAGTCACTGAAATAAATTCAATAAAAAGGAAAAAAACTGTGTACAAAAACGCTCTAAGCTCAGAAAACTTTCCCAGTGAATTATTATATTTCTTAATAGTTAATTAAGACATCATTATTAATTAAGACATCAATTTTTCAAAACTGTTCCAGAAATAGAAAAAAAAAGGAACAGTTCCAAACTTCTATGAGGCCTGCATCAACTTGATACTGAAACCATAAAAGGATATTACAACAAAGGAAGACCTCAGAAAAACTTCTTTCATGAACACGGACACAATCTCCTAAACAAAACATTAGGAAACTGCCTCCAATGATACATAAAAAGGATACACATCATAACCAAATTGGGTTAATCCAGGAAGGTAGGTTGGGATCTACTCTAATAAAAGAGTTATATGCAAATTGACCCTCACTCTGAGATACCTAAGCCACACTCACCAGCCAATCAGAGCGACTATATGTAAATTAACCCAGCCAAAATGGCGGTCAGCAGCCATGGAGCTGGAATAAGCAGGAGGCTTGCCCCAGGGATGGAGGAAGCTAAGGTTTCTGTCTGCCTAGGCTGGCTGTGGCCTCCACTCATAGCAACAAAGTTTCAATTATAGAAGATAAACCTCAGTAACCTGCTTCCTACCTTGGGCTTAAGGAAGCGCTGGGAGCCTGGATTGTCAGGGCTCTGGTTAAAGCAATGAAGTTTCAACTTTAGAAGTTGAATAAATCCCAGATACCAGTTTCCAGCCAGCCACGCTGCAAACAGTCATCAGCCACTCACCCAGGCTGGCCAGGTACCCCAGCAGGACCCATTCCCTGAAGGGCATGTGGCTAGCCTGCAAACAGCCATTAGCCCTCACCCAGGCTGGCCAGGCACACCAGCAGGTGGACATCCCCCGGGGAGTCCCAGACTGCAGGCTGAGGGGACCCCCCCCCCCGAGTGCACAAATTTTTGTGCAACAGGCCCCTAGTTACATATAAACATCAATTGATGTAATTCATCACATTAACAGAATAAAGGAGAAAAAATATATTATCTCAGTAGATGCAGAAAAAGTAATTGATAAAATTCAACATTCTTTCATGGCTCAAAAGTCTTGGCAAACTAGTAATAATAGGAAATTTTCTTAATCTTATAAAGTTTTTCTATTAAAAATCTAGAGCAGAGTTATTCTTAATAATGAAATATTAAGAATAACATAAGCATGTCTGCATCAACTTCTCCATTCAGCATTTAACTGGAAGTATGTGAATTTAGCAAAATAATTCAATACAAGGTTATATACAAATACCAAATATATTTCTGTATATCAACAAGAAACAATTAAAGGATGAAATTTAAAAGACACAATTTGTGATAGCATAAGAAATCAAATATCCAGGAATAAATATGATAAAACATATATAAGACCTTGTCATTAACAACTGCACATTATTAGAAGTCAAAGAAAGCCTAAGTAATGGAAGCTGATTTCAAAATTTGTTTTCAAAGGGCCAAGAGTAATCAAGACAATCTTGAAGAACAAAGTTGGAAAATCTATATAAGATATCATGACTTACTATTATGAAGGTATAATAATTATAATATGGTGGCATTGGTGCAAGGATGGAGAGACCAATCATATCAAGTAGAGCTCCATAAGGAGACAGAAACCACAATAGTGTTTATGTTGGCATAAGCATAGGCCAGAGTGTCTTGGTTTCTTTGTTTTATATTTGGTCTTCCCCTGAATATTAGGAGCCTATGAGGGCAGGGACTAGGGACAACATCAACCACCCAGCACCTGGCTCAGAGGGGCACCAGGGAATTCTTGCTGAATGAACATCTGACCAAGCCAGTGACGAGATCCCTCCTGCAAACACTGACCATGAAGGCTTACGGGTGGGATACAGAGCCTGCTTTTCCATTGGAAAGAAAACTCCTGAACCAGGTGGGCATGAAAAAAGCCTGGTGAGGGTCAAAGGCAGGGCTAGTGCCCTGAAATAGTCATCTGTAGATGGAAGCCAAGGGGAAGGTGAGCCACATGTTGCTGGTTAACTTGCCCGACTGGTAAATGGTCATGTTTCCACTCTCCAGAGAGGTATCTCCTTTTCTATTACCCTCCTTGGCAATATCTGAGGTGGCAATGGAAGATGTGTCCTCCTTGACACATGAGCACTTTTCTCAGCCTGCTTGCTGTCACTCACAGTTTGGGACCTAAGGATTCTCAGTCAACTCCATGTGCATAAAAACCCCACATTCACAGTTCTGTTCAGGATGTTCCCCTCCCTCCTGCTTCCCCCACCTTCTATCCTCTTTCTCTCGTTCTCTCTCTGGAATTGCAGGTAGCTTAAAGTCTATCAGGCAGCCATGGAGAGTCAAATTCTTCATCTCTCGTTCACTGAGCCATTTTGTCTATCTGAGAATATCTTAAGGGTTTTCTGGGAGTATCTTAATTCATTCAGAGATTTAAAAATGGTTAATAATTATTTAATTAGTGATATGGCTTTGATTTTATCCTTGACAAAAGCTAAGTTTTAATTAGACTTTGTTTCTCAAAGGCTTTCCCACTTTTTGACCAACATTCACTCCTAATGTTCTGTATGCCAACAACTTTCCCTAAAGCTGCCAGTTCATTAAATATGTTCTATGTCTTCCAAGGTATCTCAGGCAACAGTCTCCATCCTTCTGGTTTCAAATAAGTTTTCTTGTTCCCTTTGTCCTGTGTCTAAGCCAATTCCATGTGTTTTTATTTTTAAAACTGGAGATAGGCTATTTGCTCCTGTACAGTAATGAATTTACCCCAAATCTCAAAGACTTAAAAAAACAAATGTTATTTGTCACTCATGCTCCATGTCCATTGTGGGTTGGTATTATAATCATTAGGGATCCAGGATGATGGAGCAACTGCCATCTCTAACATTTCCAATTTAATGCCAGAGAAGGAAGAAAGAGACCTTTGAATTATTTTATGTCTACAATTACATGCACTGGCTTTAAATTACACATGCCATTTGTCCACAAACCATTGGCCAGAAACAGTTACATGGCATTACTGATTCACCAAGCCAACATAGGAAATGGAATTTTACATGCCTCTGAAACATTTGGCAAATTCCAGTTAGTAATGATTACCACAGCTAACATCTACTAAAAGGGACATTTTTTTTTACATCATACAATTAAAACCATTTCCAAAATACTCCCATCAGATTTC
The DNA here is from genome assembly GCA_004026665.1 of Murina feae. Lineage (NCBI taxonomy): Eukaryota > Metazoa > Chordata > Mammalia > Chiroptera > Vespertilionidae > Murina > Murina feae. The sequence goes on along the minus strand of PVJC01048381.1, from coordinate 8,370 downwards.
TCTTAAAGTTCCATTGGCCAGGATTAGGCCCTATATGCAGATGCAAAGCAATCCCTAAAAGGAAATGAAATTTTCAGGCTTGGCTTAATTCAAACAGAATTTGCTCTCTAAGAACTGAGGAAGGACAATCTTCTCTGACCACAGAAATCACTGAAGACCCAAATAAAATCAGGACTTTGTATGCATGAGAGATGTAGAAGAGAATGCTTATTTGATTAACCAACCATGTCTACCACAGCATCCACTGATGGGATAGTAGTAGACACTGTATGAGCTACATGATCTTAGGCAAGTTGCTGAAACTTGCTAAACCACAATTTCCCCATCTGTAAAACAGGGACATTAGAACTGTCCATCACAAACTATAAGTGTTATAAAGTTTTCAAGAAATTATCCATATCAAATTCTTGGCACAATCTGGATTTGGAATAAGACAGTGGTTAGGCCACGGCTGGTGTGGCTCAGTTGGTTGAGTGTCGTCTCATGCACCAAAAGGTTGCCAATTCAGTTCCTGGTCAGGACACATACTCAGGTTGTGGGTATTATCCCCTATTGGGGTGGGTACAGGAGGCAAACAATCAATGTTTCTTTCTCATATTGATGTTTCTCCCCCGCCCCTCCCTCTTTCTCTAAAAATAAGTGGCCAGATTATTATGACCACTTGACATTTGTAGGCAAATTAGCTATAATTTCATGCTGAAGTTGTAGAGGGCCAGACCATTATAAATAGGGAAGCAGTTTGTTTGCCACGACAGTATAAGTGATTTTTTTCTGAAGATATGGATAGACAAAGTGGTTTAACAGCCTTTGAACATGGGATATATTTGAACATGAGTGGCCAGATTATTATGACCACTTGACATTTGTAGGCAAATTAGCTGTACATTGCATTGTATGGGATATGGAAGCCAAAGGCCTGTTCGAACACCTTTGCTGTCTGCAGTTACCAAGATAAAACGTCTCCAATTTGCACAGGAACACAAGGATTGGACAGTCGGGCATTGGAAAAAAAGTCATGTGGTCCGATGAATTACATTTCCAGTTGCATCATGCAGATGGCAGAGTGAGAATTTGGTGGAAACAACATGAAAGCATGCACCCCACATGCATGAGTACAACCCTTCAAGGTGGTGGGGGCAGTGTTATGGTTTGGGGCAATCATGTTTTCCTGGCATGATTTGGGCCCTTTAATTCATGTGGAACAATGTCTGAATAGCATAACATACCTAAGTATCGTTGCCGATCAAGTTCATCCTATCATGTTGATGGCGTATCCCAATGGAGAGGCTTCTTCCAACAAGACAATGTGCCATGCCACGGTGCTCATATTGTGCAGTAGTGGTTTCAAGAACATGAGGGAGACTTTACCTTGCTTAGGTGGCCTCCCCAATCACCATATCTTAATCCAACTGAGTATTTGTGGGACGAAGTTAAAAGAGCCATCAGGCAGCTGGTTCCACAACCATCAAATCTCACAGATCTGGATAGTGCTATTCATCAGGCATGGCGGCAGATTCCTCACATCACCTTTCAACATCTCATGGAGTCAGTGCCAAGAAGAATTGCCGCAGTATTGAAGGCAAAAGGTGGCCCAACGAAATACTGATAGGGTGGTCATAATAATCTGGCCACTCATAATAATATATATCCCACATTCAAAGGCTGTTAAATCATGTTGCCTACCCATATCTTTAGAAAAAAATCACGTCTACTAACATGGTAAACAACCTGTTTCTCTATTTATAATGGTCTGGCCCTCTAGCAAGTTCAGCATGAAATTATAGCTGATTTGCCTACAAACATCAGGTGGTCATAATAATCTGGCCACTCAGTGTATATATTTAAAGAGATGGTGTTTAGGATAATTCTCATTAGGGAATGTAGCCAAGGTTTTGGTCCCAAGCTCTGGGACCAGTTTCATCTCCTTACCTACCTTTTATTAATCTGGGTCCAGCAAGTTCATCTTCGTGTGCCTGACACATTCATTTCTTCCATAAATAAAGATTTCTTACTCACTTGCATGAGGCACTAAGGATCCAGGCTAAGTCCCTGCCCTCTTGGAGCTTACATTCTAGTGAGGATGTATTAATCACGTTAAGTAAGTGAGCTGTGTAAAAAAAGAATTTTCAGAGCTCAGTGGCTTAGTACAATTTTCTTCTTGCTCATTCTACATGTCCAAAGTGAGTTGGTGGAGAGCTCTACTCCACACAGTCCCTTCAAATGCCAAGGATTATGAAGGCTTCACCATCCGAAACATCATTGACTGCTATGGCAAGGGAAAGGAGGATAGTGAATCAGGCACTGGCAATGAAATGCTTTGGCCTGGAAGGGATCTACACTACTTTTCACTGCAGACCATTGGCTAGAATTAATCATATATTCCCAGCTAACTGCAGAGGGTCTAGGAAATATAGGGCAGCACATGTAATATTTTCCAAGCAATATTATCTTTGCCTTGGGGGAAAACAGGTGGTAAACAAATAAATGACTGATAAAACATCAGGTCATGGTAAGTGCTTAAATGGGGAAAAGGTGGTTGGTAGGAGAGGGAGATGGGGATAGAGACTTTTATGGGCTGAACTGTGTCCCCCAAAATTCATATGTTGAAGCCCTAGCCCCAGTACCCTAGAATGTGACTTATTTGGAGATAGAGCCTTTAAAAAGGTAAGTTAAAATGAAGTAGTTAGAGTGGGCTCCAATGCAATATAACTAGTGTCCTTATAAAAAGAGGAGATTAGGACACAGACAGGAGGACAACCAACCATGTGAGGACACAGAGAGAAGGTGGTCATCTGAAAGCCCAGCAGAGAGACTTCAGAATGAAACCAAACCTGCCAACACCTTAACTTGCACTCCTAGTCTCTAGACTGGGAAGAAATAAATTGTTGTTTAAGCCACGCTACTTGTGGTATTTGTTATGGCAAATCTTTCAAACTAATATAGAGACTATTTTAAAGGGTGTAAGGAGAGAAGTGACATTTACCAGACCCACATAAGATAAGCCATGCAGATTCAAGCCATGCAGGAAACAAAGTCTGGACTAAGCAGACAACACATGCAAAGGCCTTGAGGTGGGAACATGTTTGGCATGTGTCAATGTAGTTCATCCACAGACCATCAGAAACACACCCATGGTTAAATAAAATCTAGTTTAATGAACAAATACAGTGAGGGGAGGTGCATAGCATGGGAAATAGTGCAATGTCTCAGTAAAAAGGTGTTAGAAAAGACATATAATTTTGGCTTGTGTTATGTGATTTAGGAACATGTTCAAGGAAGTGGGGATTTGCTTTGAATTGGGTGCTGTCAGGAAGTGGGAGTAATTCTATATTATCTAGAAGATGAGAAGAATACAGTAAAGTTAAAGCAGTTGTCACTCATATTAACTGGGAGAGGTGGGTGTTTAATATTTTGTGGCTTGGACAATGTTCCTGTTTTCATCTGTGTTTAGATACGATTATAGAGCAATTTTGTTTTTGTCTTGGTTCATCACAGTCACAGAAAAGCCTTATGTGATGTATGGTCTACTAAAAGGAATAAAAAAATAAATAAACCATCATTAAGGAAGTCCAGGTGGTAGGCAGACTAGATAGAGACTTAAACTGTCTTAAAATGTTCAAATAGCTAACAAAGACATAGAGAAAGACAGGAAAATGACCCATAAGAATATAAATGAGAATATAAGTAAAGAGGTAGAAAATATAAAAAAGAACCAAAAAAAATATTCTGGATCTTAAAAAATACAATTACTGAAATGAAAATTTCTCTAGAGAAACTCAAAAACAGAGATGAGCAAACAGAAGACATATTCAAGGTACATAAAGATAAGACAAATGAAATGATTGAATCTGAGGAACAGAAGAAAAGATATTACAGGAAAGTGAACAGAGTCTAAGGGATCTCTGTAACATTATCAAATAGGCCAGCATACATTTTGTGGGAGTCCCAGAAGGAGGAGAGAAAGAGAGAGCCACAAAAATAACTACATTTGAAAAAAATAATGACCAAAAAACTCCCAAATTGAATGAAAGACATGAATCTAGAAATCCAAGAAGCTCACCAAACTCCAATAGGAAAACCCCCAAAAGATACACAACAAGACATGTTATAATTAAACTGTTGAAAGACTAAGAGACAATATCGAAAGACACAAGAAACCTTGGAGGCTAGAAGGCAATGGGTTGAAGTATTCAAAGTGCCAAAAGAAAAAACTTTTGACCAAGAATTCTATAACTAGCAAAATTGTCCTTCAATAATGAGGGAGTAATTAAAATATACCCAAATAAACAAAGGCTGAGAGAGTTTATTGCCACTGTACCCACCCTGCAAGAAATGTTAAAGGGAGTCTTTTAAGTTGAAGTGAAAGGATACTAGACAGTAACTCAAAACCACATGAAAAAATAAAAATCTCTACTAAAGATAAATACACAGGCTAGTATTATTGTACCAAACCTATTTTTAATTGTCTACATGACTTTAAAATGCATAAAATAATTATTAATTTTTATCATTGGGCAAACAATGTATAAAGATGTAATTTGTGATATCAATAATAGAAAGGAGGTGATGGACATGTATAGGAGCAAGCTTTTTATATGCTATTGAAGCTAAGATGGTAACATTCAAATTGAAGTGTTTAAATTCAGGGAGTTATATATAACATAATCCCCATGGTAATTGCAAAGAAAATAGCCATAGAACAGACATAATGGGAAATCAAAAGGGAATAAAAAATATTCACTACAAAAACATTAACTAAACACAAAAGAAAGCAGTATGGAGTAAATTAAGGGCAATAAAGGTATAAGGCATATAGAAAACAAACAGCAAAATGGTGTAAGTCTATCCTTATCAGTAACTAGGGGCCCGGTGCACAAAAATTTGTGCACTTGGGAGGTCCCTCAGCTCGGCCTGTGCCCTCTCACAGTCTGGGACCCCTCTGGGGATGTCCACCTGCTGGCGTGCCTGATCAGCCTGGGTGAGGGGCTGATGGCTGTTTGCAGGCTGGCCAAGCCCCCCAGTGGGGACCCTGACCCCATGCAGGTGTGGCCAGCCTGGGTGAGGGGCTGAGGGCTGTTTACAGGCTGTCACAGCCCCTTCAGGTTTTGGGTCCCTACTGGGGCACCTAGCCAGCCTGGGTGAGGGGCTGATGGCTGTTTGCAGACTGGCCAAGCCCCCCAATGGGGTCCGTCACCCCACTGGGGGGGGGTGCCAGCCTGGGTGAGAAGCTGAGGGGCATTTTCAGGCTGCCCACAGTCCCTTCAGGTTTTGGGTCCCTACTGGGGTACCTGGCCAGCCTGGATGAGGAGCTGAGGGGTGTTTTCAGGCTTCCACAGTCCCTTCAGGTTTGGGGTCCCTACTGGGGTACCTGGCCAGCCTGGGTGAGGGGCTTATGGCTGTTTGTAGGCTGGCCAAGCCTCCCAGTAACATCCCTCACCCCATTGGGTTGTGGCCAGCGTGGGTGATGGGCTGAGGAGTGCTTTCAGGCTTTCAGGCTGCCCACAGCTCCCATTGACCCAATGTCCCAGCAAGGCTGGCTGGAAGCAGGTTTCTGGGGTTTATTTATCTTCTATAATTGATGCACTGTTCCTTTAAGCTGAAGCCTAGGCAAGTAACGAAACCTCCTCTCTGCTTCACCATGCGGCTTCTATAATGAGACATTGTTACCCTTAGTAGTTAGGCCAGGCCTGCTGTTTATGATTGAGACTTTGTTGCAAATATGTTTGGCCTGAAGCCAGGATAAGCCGAGCCAACAGTTTCAGTTTCACTCCTGCTGCAATGGAAGCTGCCGTTTACTCAGGTCTGTGTGTGGCGGCCTCCATGTTGGCTGGGCTAATTTGCATACAGTCGCTCTGATTGGCTGGTGGGCATGGCTTACTCATCCCGAAGAGATGGTTAATTTTAATATTACGCTTTTATTAGTTTAGATTACTTTAAATCAAAAGACAGAGACTGGCAGAATGTATTTATAAAAATGCATGATCAAGTATATGCTTTTTATAAGAGACTTAACTTAAATATAAAGACACAAATAGGGTGAAAGTAAAATGGTAAAGAAGGATATTCCATGCAAACAGTAACCAGGAGAGAGTTAGAGTGTTTATACTCATATAAGACATAATTGACTTTATATTGAAAAAGGTAAGAGACTAATAAAAACATTACATATTAGTGAAAGGTTTGACACAACAAGAAGCTTTAGCCAATATAAATATTTACACAACTAATAAAAGAACCTCAAAATGTGAAGCAAATGTAGATAGAATTATGGGGAGAAATTGATTTAAATATCCTACCTGCAATAACAGATAGAACAAATAGGCAGATGATAAGTAAGAAAATAGAGAACTTGAACAACACAATAAATAAATTAAGCCTAATAGGCATATACAGAACAACAAAATATAAGTGCACACTGAACATTTCCCAGGATATATCATATGTTAGATCACCAATTAAGACTCAATAGATTTTTAAAAAATAGATATCATACCAAATATCTCCTCCAACCACAATGGGATAAACTGAGAAAACAGGAACAGAAGAAAAACTGGAAGGTTTACAACTATGTGTCAATTAAAAAACATTCTCTTACACAATCATAGGTCAAAGAAGAAATCACATGGGAAATTTAAAAATACTTAGAGACAAATGAAAATGGAAATATAACATACTGAAATTGTGAGAGGCAGAGAGAAATTTATAGCTTTTAATGTCTACATTAAAAAGGAGGAGATATCTCAAACTAGTAAACCTAACTTTACACCTCAAAAAATCAGAAAAAAGAAGAGCAAATTAAACTCAAAACTAGCAGAAGGAATAAAACAATGAAGGGTAGCACAGAGATAAATAAAATAGAGGACAGAAAATAATGAAGAAAAGCAATGAAACCGAAAATTGTTGTTTTTGTTTTGTTTTTAAATAAGAATACAATTGTCAAACCTTTGGCTAGATCTAATGCTACCTCCCCATCCCCACCCCAAGAAAAAGATAGTGGATACAAATAACTAAATGTAGGGAGTGATTCCAAAATAATAGCAGAGTAAGTGGAAACTACACTGACACTTTCCCAGGTACAAACTGGAAATACAACTAAAATATAGAAGAACCATCCTGGAAATCAACTGAAGACTGCCGGAGAGAACCCTGATAACCAAGGATGGAAAGTGGAGACTGCATAGAGACTGGTAGGAAGTGTGGAGGCACAAAAAGGCTAGTAGGGCACTCACAGACAAAAACTGAAGTCCCAGAGGGATAGCTCAGTTGTGGGGAGTTTCCACTGAGAACTCTGGGGTCTAAACCCCAAGCTGGGCTCCCCTGCTCAGAGCACCAGAACTGAGAAAGGTGGCCACATAACATCTGGCTGTGAAAAGCAGTAGGGTTGCTGTCTGCCAGGAAGAGACAGCCAGAAATGCAGGCACCCTCTTAAAGGGCCAACTCACAAATTCTGTGTGCAGCCACACCATTGGGCTTCGACAGAGGAATGGCAGAGTAGAGTGGAGCTGTGTGAGTAGAGTCCAGAGTTGGGGACTCTGGGTTGGAGCTCAAAGGGCAGACACCCCAGTTTCCTGTACTGAATCATTACCTCACGCTGCAGAAGATATTTTTCTTCCTGGATGTTTGCTATCCAGGAGATTTTTGTCTGGAGGGAAAACAGTTGCTCTACTTGGTTGGAAGACCTCTCGCCCTACCCTGTGGTCAATAGCCTGAGGCAAATCAAGACTGAGAGTTTATTGAACTGCAGGCAGAGGCAGATCTCTGGAGGATTGGAGTCTTTGCCTGACCTTCTGGGGCTGAGGCTAGGAAAAGCAGATCCTGGTGCACATCTTGGTTCTTCCCAAAGGCATCCAGTGCCAGCAGAGGAAGCCACAAGTTGTGGATTGCTGATAGCTCCAAATGGTACTCAAAGTGTCCAACACTGCCCTGCACTAAAGACTGGAAGTTTTAGCAGATCTATCTAATACACAGACACAAACTCACATAGGCAGCCAAAATGGGGAAACAAAAAAATAAGCCCCAAATGAAAGAACAAAAGAATTCTCCAAAAGAAGAGGTAAATGAAATGGAAATAAGAAATTTATCAGACATAGAATTCAGAATAATTACAGCAAAGATACTCAACAGCATGAGAAAATATATAGTAACTATGAAGAACGTCATAGCATGAATAAAAAACACAATGGAAGGAATACACAGCAGATTAGGAGAAGTAGAGGATCAGATCAGTGAATTAGAAGACAGGGTAGAAAAAAGTCACTCATTCAGAAAATAAAAAAATAAAATAAAATAAAAAACAGAACAGTTGAAGGGACCGGAAAGGTAACAATCATTGCATAATACCAATGCCAGAAGGGAAATAAAGTGAGCAAG
>PVJC01048380.1:0-12496 GCA_004026665.1 Murina feae | reverse complement strand
GCCAACTCGCAGTCCTCCAGGATGGTGGGCTCTTTAAAAGCCCAAGAAGGAGATGTATGCAGACGTTTGTGTTTTTAACACTTTTTTCCTCGCATGAAAATGAGCAAGAAGCAAAGTCTGAAATGTCGACAAAAGATATCATTTAATGTGGTAATTAATTACAATAAAAGTGATAGACTTGTCACGGACACTAAAGAAAAATTACAGAATAAAGGTTAAGAAAACTGTTCTGGATGTTGTTGATAAATAACTGGCGTTTGTGTGAGTTGGCTACTGTCTTGAGCAGAAGTTCTCAATCTTCACAGCACATTGAAAGTACCGGAGGTGGTAGGCAGTATGAGTGACTAGTTCACACACGGCCTTTGGCCTGTGGGCACCTGGTGTCAGTGTTTACTGAGAGTCCTCCAGCTGAATGTAATGTGCAACCCGGTGTAAGAATGGCCGGTCTAGACTGAGAAGGCTTCTTCTACTGAATCCTATTGTCCTTTAGTTCCTTAATCAAAAGTGTAATAATTAGTCTTGTATTTGAGAAAGTAGCTGGTTGATATTTCTTCCAATCCTAACCTTGTTATTTTATTTATGTATAGGCTCCCTTATTATTTTTTCCCCAAAAAGCCTGACAAATATATTAAACATAAAAAGTCCACTGCACAAGTAACCAACTAATTATAAACTGAAACAAGTCATTTTCTTCACTTATAAAACTTGCAAGTACATTAGAGAAATTATTATATCTAGTGTTTTATAGAAAAACACTTTGCAAAATAGATTATGCTACTAAGATGTGATATTTATTATATACAGTCCATTAAATGAATTGCCTTTAAATATATACTGGTTAACAAGGAGAGAAGATTCTAAGAACCAATACAAGAAAAGTCAGTTCTCATTATACTAAGATTCTATAATTGTAAATTTATCTACTTACTAAAATTTATTCAAAACCCCCAATTCAATACCCACCATCATTTGCACACATGTCTAAAATGGCAAAACGTTCTGAGTCACTGACATTCTTCAGCTGAGTTCTAACAACATGACACCCTGCCTTCTTGTGTCAGCTCTCATAGTCACTGCAAACAGTGTCCTTCTCATGGCCTATTTTGCCATGTTTTTCTCATTTTCATGTGTTTTGTTGGTGACTGAGCTGTTAAAAATGGTCCCCGAGCATAGCATGAAAGCACTGTCTCATGTTCCCAACATAAACAGGTCATAATGTCCGTTATGGAGAAAATACACATGTCGGATAAAGTTCATTCAGGCATAAGTTACAGTACTGAGAGTTGTGAGTTCAGTGTTAATGAATCAACAGTACACTACAACCAAGGGTCAAGGTAATTCAAAAAGGAGGAAAACCATTTCAAAAAAAGGGGGCTTCGAAACAGAACATCTGTATTAAGGAAAAAAATCAAACCTTAATGCTCACACAATACATGAAAAATTTTTGAAATGAGTCATAGAACTAAATGTTAAAGCTAAAAGTATAAAATTTGTAGGAAAAAATGATAATAGGTAGCCAAATATCTCTTAGATGCAATATCAAAAGCATAATCCAAAAATGAATAATAAACTAATCTTTATCAAAATTATTATAAAAACATGATTAATAAGATAAAAATGCAAAACAGAAAATAAGAGAGAATATATATGTGTATATATATAGTTTCATAATATATAATATACTAGGGGCCCGGTGCACAAAAACTTGTGCACTCAGGAGGTCCCTCACCTTGGTCTCTGCCCTCTCACAGTCTGAGACCCCTCAGATCACCTGCTGGCATGCCTGGCCAGCCTGGGTGATGGACTGATGGCTGTTTGCAGGCTGGCCAAGCCCCCCAGTGTGGACCCTCACCCCATTGGGGTGTGGCAAGCCTGGGTGACAGGCTGAGGGCTGTTTTCAGCCTGCCCAGTCCCTTCAGGTTTTGGGTCTCTATTGGGGTGCCTGGGAAGCCTGGGTGCGGGGCTGAGGGCCATTTTCAGTCTTCCCACAGCTCCTATTGAACCAATGTCCCAGCGAGGCTGGCTGGAATCAGGTTCTGGGGTTTATTTATCTTCTATAATTGAAACACTGTTGCTTTAAGCCAAGACCTAGGCAGGTAACGAAGCCTCCTGTTTGCTTCAGCTCCATGGCTTCTATAATTGAAACGATGTTGCCTTAATAAAGGCCCAGCCGGCCTAGGCAGACAGTTTCCTCTATATGCTGGTGCAATGGAAGCTTCCTGTTTGCTTCAGCTCTGTGGCTTCTATAACTGCAACTATGTTGCCGTGAGCAGAGAGAGGCCCAGCCAGCCTAGGCAGACAGTTTACTCCTGGTGCAACAGAAGCTTACTGTTTGATCTAGTTCCGGGGTAGTTGCCCTCCATCTTGGCTGGGCTAATTTGCATATAGCTGCTCTGATTGGCTGGTGGATGTGGCTTGGCTGGGGGGCGTGGCTTAGGTGTCCCGGAGAAACAGTCCATTTCAATATTACTCTTTTATTAGAGTAGATATTGAGACAATACACAATGTGTATTTATTTAGGGATCACTTGTATCTAGAATATATAAAGAATTTTCCAACTCAGTAAGAATAAGGCAATTTTACAAAGTAGTAAAAATTTAAAGACACTTCTTAAAATATATGAAATGTCAATAATTATTGAAATATGTTTAACATTATTATCTGGAAAAGTAAATTATATTAGTAGTTGGAAAGTAAAATAAAACTTCAATTAGATACAACTGTACACGTATATAAGTGGTTGAGATTAAAAAATTGTGAGAGTGAATGTTGTCAATTATATGGATAAATATCGCCGGTGGGGAAGTGCAATGATACAATCGTTTTGCAAAACAGTTTTGCAGTTTCTCATAAAGATTAACGTACATTTACATATGACCCAGGAATTTTATTCCAAGGTGCTTAAGAGAAATGAAAACATATCCACATGAAGACATTTTAATTGCTCATAGAGCACTAGCTGCTTTGGCTCAGTGTATAGAGCGTCAGCCTACAGACTGAAGGGTCCATGTTCGATTCCAGTCAAGGGCACATGCCCAGGTTGCAGGCTCAATCCCCAGGAGGGGGCATGAAGGAGGCAGCCAATCAATGAATCTCTCTCATCGTTGATGTTTCTATCTCTCCCTCTCTCTTCCTCTCTAAAATCAATTTGAAATATTTACAATAAAACTCTCATAGCAACTGTATTTATAATAGTTAAAAATTGAAAACAACTTAAATTATCAATAAGGAAATAGATAAGCATAATATGCAGTGTAATGGAATGCTACTCAGCTATGAAAAGGAACAAACGAATGAACCATGCACCAGTATGCTGAATGAAGTCAGAAACTGTATGCCGAGTGAAAGAAGCTAGACAAAAGAGAGTATAAACTTTATAAATCCACTTATATGAAATTCTAAAAATGTCAAAATAATTTATGGTGATATTGCTAAGAGGCATGAGGGCATTTGGAGGGTAATGGAAATGTTTGTTACCCTGATTGCCAGGATGGTTTCCAGGTGTCTACCTCTGTCATAACTCATTGACTCACACACTATAAATGGATGCCATTATTCGGAAGTTGACCAAAAAGGCTAAAAATCTGAAGCTTCATTTGTTACTATTTCAGATCTTAAATTGTTATTTTATAATAATTAAAAGTTCATGAGTCAGGCATCATAATAAATGTTTGCAAGTATACTTATTAAATAAAGCTTCTACAGAATTATATTACTTGCGGGTATAGTAAGTACTTTCCCCAGTATTCTTTGGGGTTATTGTAATCCTGATGACAACACTGAAATGTATGCTAGGCAAACGATTTTATCCTCCTTTGAAAAGTAGAGAAACTGAAACATAGTGAAGGTGAGTAATGTATTAAACAAAGTCACCATCTACCAAGGAGTAGATTTGGAAATCCAATCTTACCTTCTGTTTGTTAATCATTCTAAATAATTTACCTGTAATTTTTTTTGAATTGGAGAAATGAATATTTTGGAATAATTTGAAATAACAATGAGTCAACTATGCAAGCCCCTTTCTCTAAAAGTGTACTTAACTTTTGTACTCATGTAACTGCAAGTGTTGTAACCAATAGTTCCATTTGCAACCCACACACGGAGGGAACAGAACCTCCCACGGACTGTGCTTATCGTGGGTGGTTAATGATCCTGAATCCAACACCGACCGAGGTGACAGCTCAAGGAACCTTTCCAAAGCACCCATTACAGAGGGAGTTTTTCCCTTCTCTGAAGTTCCACGTGAATTCCTACCTTCTGGCTCATCTGCCAAGTCCAGCAACATTGCGTTATGCCCCGAAGGCACCAGGTGAGTGAGCCAACCCATCAGATTCCTGCCATCAATTTAGCTTAAACCATGAGATTATTCCTGCAGGGAAGGACATTTCACACCCCTCGAGCAAGCCTCTGTACCTTTAAATTTATTTTTCTCCTTACGTGAGTACTTTCTATTTGAGACCAAACAAAATATATTTCTGAGCTAGATATAGTCTATCATTGTGCATTTGCTGTTCGTAATAAGAGAAAATGTAGCTGCCATGTGTGCATGCATGCGTGTTTTAAAGAGAGATGGGATTGGAGGGGAGAGAGAGAGAGAGAGAGAGAGAGAGAGAAAAGGGAAAAGGAAAGAGGGAGAGAGAAAAGAGATGAAACAACTACAATATATTTTCTAAATATTCCATAGCAATTAAGAATATTTTCAGAATGTTGTTGTCCTTTTAAGACATTTAAGGCATTTTTGGGGAGTCTAAAAAGATATTTACTTTATTTTAAAAAAATACACATTTAGCAGCATTCCCAAAGGAGCATTAGAGATTATTACCCCTCCTGAAATTTGAGGCTGTGTTTCAGGAGTGTTCTATGGTATCTGAACAGTATCTGAACTCTTGGGATCAAACTGGGTTTCTAGTATAGACTAAATGCTTAGTGAATGAATTAATGTTGAATTAATGGTTAGAGGAAACTTTCCCATAAATAATTTGTAGCAAAGAGACTGGATGGGGGACTAAAACCTCCTGCTCTACTAGCTGGTCAGTGTCTGAGGTGAGTGTCTGAGTGTCACCTTGTATTCCTGTGGGTTAAAATACTTTTGAGGAAATGCAAGTGGCATAAGGGGCCATTTACATATTAAGCCCGTCTGTTTTAGAGGCAGAGAGTGTAGCAAGATGCAAGGACATTATGTAAGAGGTTCAGCATGTGGTGACCAAGGGTGCACCCCGCCATCGAACTGCATTGGAAACTCTACTGCTGCATCTTTGATTTATAAGCTATGTAGTATCAGGGCAATTGCTTAATTAACATTTGTGTCTCAGTTGCATCTTATGCTAAATGAAGAAATCAAGGTGCTTACCACATAGCAAATGTGTACTGGACACAAAAGGAAGCTGTAGGTACATCAGGGAGGCTAAGCCAATATGGAGGCTATTTTTGCCCAGGAGTAAGGAACACAGACTTGGTGCCAGGATACCTGGGTGAAATCCTGGCCCTGCTATTCACTCATTCATTGTCTGAACTTGGGTGATTTGACCTTCCTAAATATTATGTTTCTCATATAAAACATGGTAGTAATAAAGTAGCTATCTTATAAAACAACTGTGAGAATTCAACGTGATACTATATGAAAGGTCCTGGAAAGAGTTCTCTACACATAATACAAAATCAATGAATGTCCACTATTATCAAGACACACTGTATACATTCTATTATGAATGTATGTGTCTATGTATTCACTTAACATGTTGTTATAATTCCGGAATATCTTTTAAGTGAATTTAAAATGAAACCCCCACTTTCTCTTTAGAGAGAAACTTTATTTATTTATATTACACCCTAAAATTTTTGGACAAAAGAGAAATAAATATGCTCATGGGACCATGGAAAATGTGATCATAATTATGTTCTGACTGGATAAGCAATAGAACTGAATCATGTCGTTACCTAATTAGCCGTGATCATCAAAACTATAGTTGCTATCGTGGCATAATTGCTCATTTTTTGTTGTTGCTGTTGTTGGAACATATGGAGGAACCGTTGACAGCACTGGCTGACAATTAAAATCAGAATGATCATAGTGTTGCAAGGTGTCTACCCACTAATTAGAAGCGTGATTGAAAAGGTGTAATTTGCAAGTTTGTCAGTATTAGGAATTAACTATTATTTTGCTATTTCATACTAAAGCTTACAGATATTCATTTTCTCTCAAAATTTATTAGTGTTCCAACATCTGTTTTAAGGGAATAAACTTTAGAACATAAATCCTAAACAACTATTTCTGTATATGAAGAACTTATCCCCAACAAATGGTTTCAGATTTTTTTCACTCTTGAGCAATGTAAGCTCTTAGTAAAACATTTCCAACAATGTCAGGCTGCAGCATTCACATTTTCTATCTGTTTTCTATTTCCTTAAATCTTCCTTTTCTTTCCTAACTTCCAGATCTGAAAATATTGCAGTAAATGAAACCACTAACAGTCCTGTTCTCATATTGTGAGGAAGATGTAAAAATACATCACCTACCCAGCTAAACAAGAGATGTGCTAGAGACCTCTGGATAGGAGAAGTGAGGAGTGGGTGAGGATGTTCTCTGAAGGGACGTTTTAGAGCACAGGTCTAAAGATATGGAGATCCAACTCTGAGAATATCTGTTTTTGAAGCAGAAGGAGCATCAAAGAGCCCTGAGATGGGCACTAAAGGCAGTTTTTGAAATGACAACAACAAAATCAAAATATCTGGAACACGGTTAGCAAGTGTGCAAGAATGTGCAAATTCAGAGCTCTTTCCTAAAGATATAAGAATCCATTCTAAGTAAGTTTAATAAATGATTATGTGGTATTAGGAAGCTCAGAAGATATCTTAAAAAGCAGAAGAGTTAGTCCTAGCAGCTTGAACCAGCATACCACAACAGGAGGTTGCTTCAGTGAGAACATCACTCCTAAGGCTGGTAAGCACAAGAATTTCAGACCTTCAAGGTTGGATACAGGGTTCGCCAACTCTACCGCCATTCCCACCAAAAAAATAGGTTGTGCACTGTACCCCCTCTCCCTTATGGCTCACTCCCAAGTTCAAAGTCTCACACAACTTTTGGTTGATAGAGCCAATGTCACATATTTAATAGGAAGTCTAAGAGAGGGTGTTCTAGCTTCTAACTTGAGAGCAATGAGCTCATTATGTCTCGTTGAAGGGTGTTCAAAAGATGCCACCTCATCAACTGTGTGATAAATGCCCACTAGGTCACAAAGAAAAGCTTGATGTTTAACTGTTATTATAATTTCAAGTGTGTTATATATAATATTCATATTCTTCTCTAAATTCTGCATCATAAACATATGGAAACTGGAAAATACAAAATACATTTGACTTCTATGGCATCAAAAAATTAGTATGGAAGAACAGAGCTGCAATGATCAGTAGCATCAATGCGTGGTTTAATTAATGAATACTTCTAAAGGATATTTAATCAGCAGGGTTATCTGTGCCAAACTAGCACGGGCTGCTCACTGCCATGTCTAATCTCATTAGCATGATCAACTGGAAGTGATGCCTATCCCCGGAGAACAAGTACATCACTGCTGTACGACTCTGAGGTGGAGATAATAGACCAATGAAAAATGCATGGATTATTAAAAGTTTAGCAGAAAAAGAAAGATTCTCACAAATGCCATTCAAATCTTACACGCCTCGAGTAAAAACTACCACATTGCTAATGAAGCCCAAATCACTTTTACATAGAAACTTGAAAATGAAGACATTTAAAGTTCAAATATACCAAAAATGTTTTTTCTCTGTAAATTTAAAATTTATTATATTTGCAAATTAACCGAACATGTGCACAGCTCATCTTTTCTTTCTGTGACTAGATAGGGCTTACTAAATATTTGTTTCCAGATAATGTAATGAAGTAAAAATCAGAATCTTTTAAGACTTCATTTAATGACTTAGACTAGAGAATAAAACTTATTTTCAAAGCTCCACTTTACATACTGTTAGTATATAATTAAGCTCCATCTACCCCACATCAATGTGTATCTATTACATTTGTTTCAAAGCAATGGGAATGATATCTAGCTAGGTATCAGAACCCAGGGAAATGTGCAGAAATAAAGCCTTGGGTTCCACTGGAAGCTTCGTTATTACCTCTCACTAGAGGCCCGCTGCATGAAAATTCATGCAAAAGTAGCCTTTCTTTCCCCAGCTGCCAGCACCAGGTTCCCTCCAGTACTCAGGACCTGGTCTTCCCTCCTCCAGCCACCACCAGGCACCCAGGACCTGGGCTGGCTTCCCTCCTGCCTCCTGCAGGCACCTGGGACCCAGACTGGCTTCCCTCTGGCCCTGGCTTCGTCAGGAAGGACGTCTGGAATGATGTCTGGAAGACATGCAGTCTAATTAGCATATTACCCTTTTATTGTTATAGATGAGCTCAGGGATCCATTACATCTAATGCATTGACCAGTACTTCAATATTATTGCAACCTGTCCCCAGGCAGATGTCTTAGTGAGATCACATGACTTTCATCTCATCAGAGATACATAGGGGAGAGTTTTTACAGAAAAAGGACCCAGACATTCTACAAAATCCATTTAAACAGATACAAAATATGGGACAAGATAAAACTTATCTTTCTAAGAAAATCTATAAAGAAGTTGTCCCTTTCCTCTGCTAAAGTCTGCACTCCTCTAATAATCTGAACACTTAGGAACATGTTTCAAACAGTCTTTGAAGGGGTTATCTCATAAAATGACACATAAATAAAAATTATAAACTGATTGAAAAAATAATATACTGTGTAAAGAAAGGCCAGAATTTTTGAAATCCAGAAAAGCAGATGAATCTCTAGGACACATAGTAAAATATATAAATAAAATAAAAACAAAATTGGAAAGAGGTTGGGACTATAACAGCATTGAGGACTTTTATAATTATAATAAGAGAATAATGTTTATAGTGAAAGTAAATAAATATGAAAATCTATGCTTTATAAATGAATTAATCACCCAAATCAAAGCTGGGAAAACTGAAGTCTAATAACTACACAAGAAGTATAGCAATTTATCGATGACTTGCACCCTAAAAGAATTCTGAATTATGTGCTTTTATACCTATAGCAATAAAGTTTTCTACGCTATAGAATATATTTTTGAGAATGAAACTACCACGATCCCATGTAATAATCAGAAGTGATAGGTAAAAGTTATTTAAAAAAACAACAACACAAAGACCAAAACTAAATAAGGAAAAATGATAAAGTTACAAATAAAATAAAGTGTGCAAAAATGACATGCCACTGTAGAGTTTTTTCAACATTAGAGATTGTTATGAACAACTTCATTTCAACGAACTGAAAAGTTTAAAATACATATGTTTTACACAAAAATCAAAACACCAAGGCTCAAGAAAACATAGAATATACCCAAGAATCATTTATGATTAGATTTTCAGCTAAAAATAGAAAAAATTCTCCCAAATCGGAACTTTATGTCACTCTCATAGAAGCTCAGACACTGCAGGGCTATGGGTGGCTCTGCTCCGTCAGTGCTGTGCCACCCCTTAAGTTTGGTCCCAATCCCTACTTCCTGAAACTGTGTCCATCAGTTTCAGGAAGTAGGGAAACAAACAAACAAAACAAAACAAAAAACAGTTTTAGTAACAAAAATTGCATGTAAATCTTACAAACTTAAGATACAAATCTTAAATAAAATATTAACAAGTTACAGACAGAGAAATCGATGCAAATGGAGAATACCCACACTTTGAATATAATAGAAATGGCACTAAAATCAGTATGGAAAGGGGTATTATTCAATGAGTGGTCAGAGACCAATGGTTACTTGTCATAAATACAAGTAAAACCAGATTGTTTTTATCTGATGTACAAAAATAATAATTTCCACATAAAGTTTGGAAAGCTACACTTGAAAATGTTTAGAATAAAAATCATGTCTGTATGAATTTAGGACAGAAGATGATTTCCTGACTGAAACACATAAATAAAAAAATTATAAACCAAATTTTCCCATAATAAAAATGTCTGTATTACAGAAGATATCAAAAACAAGGCATAATGTTAAAGTACAGATTTGGATAATTGCAATAGCAAAAAAAGCAATTCCAAAGAAATAACATCTAGAATATATAAAGAATATCTTCAAGTTGATAAGAAAAACGAACAATAGAAAAAGCGGGCAAAAGACTTGAGAAGACATTTTATATAAATAAGTTTAAATTGCCAGTAAGCAGGAAAAGATTGTCAATTGCATTATAGAAGTACAAATAAATACAAAAGTGAGATGGATGAAACTCTTCGAATTGTGAATCCTGGTACTAAGGGCTAGTGAGAATAAGAAGGAAACAGAAACACACACCTGTTGCTTATGTTGTATGAAGTGGCATAAACATTTTAAAAATAAATTGTCACAATCTGGTAAAATTGAAGATGCACAAACTTTACAACGTAGCAATTTTAGTTTTCTACCACAGAGAAAAGTCTTCTCTTATTGTTTAGAAATTGGCAAACCTATTATAAAATACGCGTATGGAAAGAACAAAGATATTAAACAGCCAAAACAATTTGAATAGCCAAGACAACTGTGACTTACTATTAGCTGTACAATAAAGACAGTATGTTTTGTTGGCATAGAAAGAGACAAAGATCAGTGAGAGGAATAGAATCCAGAAATAAACCCTGGACAACTGATTTAAGTCCACGCATTAGGTAAAGAAGTCTCTTTAACAGGTATTCACAGAACAACTGGATACTGGGAATGTATGGGGGAACAGACTTTGATTCTCACTTAATCCCATACACATACATTTAATCAAGATTAAACTAAGCATAAAATGTATAGCTTCTAAAAGAAAATGGAATAGTTTCACAACCTAATGAAAAATAAAAGAGTTCTGAGACAGAAAACAACAACAAAAACAAATTCCAAAGAAAAAAATTGATAAACCAGAATTCTTTAAAATTTATAAATTTTCTGCTCTGCTCATCAAAAGACACTGATAAGGAAATGATAAACAAGCCACAAATGGGAAAAACTATTTACAGTACATACGTGTAACAAAACATGTTTCCAGAATATATAGAGAAAACATAAGCAAAAATCTTGAAGAGACAACTTACAAAGGAAGATCTATGAATATTCAATAACTATATGAAAAGATATTCAACTTATTAGTTACCAGAAAAAAATATAAGTTTTAGCCACAATAATATACTAACGAGACAGACTAAAATTTAAAAAGGCTGACAAAATCAACTATTGGTCAGAATGTGCAGTGAATGGTACTTTCATACATTGTTGTTGGGAGTGGAAAATGGTCCAATTCTTTTGTAGAACTGTTTGACATTCACTTACTAAGTTAATCATACATCTAGTATATGACTGAGGCATTCAAAAAAGTTTTGTAGAAACATAACCCTATATAATAACAGGCCCAGTGACCAAACTGCAGAATAACCAGAATGACCAGTCAACCAGTTGCCATGATGCACACTGACGACCAGAGGCAGATGCTCAATGCAGAAGCTGCCCCCTGGTGGTCAGTGTGCTACCACAGTGGGAGCACTGTTCAGCGGACCAGGATGAGCATCTGCTCCCCCTGCAAACACCGGGACAACAGGCAGGAACCCGAGCTGTGATCACTTCCAGGCTCCTCCTCCTCGCTCCCTGCCTGCCTCCTCAGGACACCTGCAGACTGTGCAGCATCACCACCAGGCTTGCAGAGCTGACCCCAGAGGTTGGGAGGAGGTTTTGTGGCTGCTGCAGGACTGAGGCCTGCTCTGCAGCCTCTTAGCGTCCTTGTCCCTGGGCCTGGCCCTGACCAAGTCCCCTAGATAGGTGAGTGCTCCAGCTCCACAGAAGATGCCAGACCAGAGAGCAGCCGCTCAGAGGGTGGATCCCCACAGTGGGCAGTTCCCTGGAGATCACTCCCCCCACCAGTGCACGAATCCCATTCACAGGGCCTCTAGCAGGATATTATTGACTAAAAAAAAGAATGCTAAGCTCAATGACTTGCTAAGTGGAAAAAAAAAAGGCTAGACACCACGCTTACTATGTGACATTATTTATATGAAATTTAAAAACAAATTATTCTAAAGTGATAGCAATTTCATACTGATTGAAGGAGCATTGGAGAATAGAAATGACTGGAAAGGGGATTAAGGGACTTTCTAATGGAATAGAAATGTTTTGAGTCTTGTTATAAGAGGTGTTTAGCATTGTCAAACCTTATACTGACCAGTTAATATCTGTGTGTTGTTTTGTTATGTAAAATTATCTCTATCAGTATATGTATATGTGTGTGTGTGTGTGTGTGTGTGTGTGTGTGTGTACAGAGAGAGAGAGAGGGAATTTTAAACATTTCATGTGAACCTTAAATGGGGAAATTTATACAGCTCACAACATGTTAGAAACTGCATGGGTTAGTTAACATTTGACCAATAATAAAACAATTTGTACTTTTGAATTAAAATGACTTTGGTTGTATTTTTATCAT
>PVJC01048379.1:0-12555 GCA_004026665.1 Murina feae | reverse complement strand
GGTCCCTTCCGGGGATCAGGGAGCAGGAAAAGGCTGGCCTGACCACAAGGCGGGGTTTTCCCTGCTTTCTGGTGGCTGGAGGAAGATGGGCAGTAGGCAAGCTTGGGAGGCAGGCAGCACCCAGCCCTGGCCACAGCTCAAAAAAGAGAACAACATGCAGGGGAGGGCAAGAGTCTGAGAGATCAACATAGAGGGGGTGTCTGCTCCAAGCCTTGACGGTGTGCCTGGTGGCAGGCCCCCAGCAGGTAGACACACACAGGAGGACTGCTCCGAGCCTCAGATGAGACTGGGGGCAGGTCCCCAGTGGCGACACACACACACACACACAAGGCGCCTGGCAGACTGGGGCCATTATAGGACATCCACTGAGGGGTTCCAGACTGTGAGAGGGGGCAGGCTGGGCTGAGGGACCCCCACCCTCCCCCCGTGCACAAATTTCGTGTACCGGGCCCCTAGTATATATAAAAACATGATGAAATGAATAAAGGTGAGACTGCACATGCACACAGGTACACGTAATCCTTGATGGTGGAATTATGAGTGATTTTGTTTTTCTCTTTGTGCTTCATTTCATTCTTCATGTTATCTTCATTGAATGTCTCAACTTGCAATTAAAAGAAACTATAAATTTTTCTTGACTTTAGGAAAGGAGGCCAAATTGTTTGAAATAGCCATTTACTGAAGGCTTATTCCCCTCCAGGAGCTTGCAAATAGTTCTCAAATTATTCTAACTACTATTGCTACCAAGAAATTTATTAAAAAGCTAATCAGCAAGGGTTAAACTAATGGAGATATAGCTACTTACAAACACTATAATTTGGTTTTGTAAGTAACTTTGTAAAAAGCATAAAATAAAATACTCAATTAATTTTAAAATGTACTTGAATTATTAAATAATTACAAACAGATCAAGGTCTTTATTCATATACCAGAGGCCCAATGCACGAAAATCGTGCAAGAGTAGGCCTTCCTTCCCCCAGCTGCCGGCACCAGCTGCCCTCTGACACTCAGGACCAGGGCTTCCCTTGCAGCCCAGCTTCATTCAGAAGGTCGTCCTTAAGGACCTCTGGGCTAATTAGCATATTATGTTTTTATTATTATAGATAAGAAATCTGGAGTTGTACTTTGACCGAGTATTCTAGAATCTAAACTACTATTCTGGCACTCATAGTTTTGAATAGGAACATGGGAAAACCTAGTGCAAACTTGAAGTTTTAAAGTTCAAGTAAAATGTCAAGATTAATTAGTGCCTTTAATAATTAGGTATGGCTCTTGAAATAAGAGAAAATATTTAATTAAAGGGAATGAAATTGAAGAGAACTTCCAGTTTCACACTTAATTTCCTAAGTGTCTGTATTAAGAAAGCAGAAAAATGTTATTGCATAATCACCCATATGTGTTACACATGTTAAAAAAAATAAAGGAAAGAAAGAAAAGGACTGATTGGATATTCAACTAATAGAAACACAGTCTTGCAATTTTAAAAGACTATCTTCTCTTATAACCACTCAGATTTTCCCTATATTTATAAACATGCAATAGGTGAATGAATACTCAATAAATATTAACCCAGTGGCAACTCAGTCTTGGTAGTGAAATATTTTTAAAATGGAACCTCCAGATTCTAATACTTTCCACCATTTAAACACCATGTTTCATTTTCAAGTAATAAAAACTAACTCTAGCCCTGGCTGGTTTGGCTCAGTGGATAAAGCATCGGGCTGTGGACTGAAGGGTCCTAGATTCAATTCCAGCCAGGGGCGCGTGCCCAGGTTGCAGGCTTGGTCCCCAGTAGGGGGCATGCAGGAGGCAGCCGATCAATGGTTCTCTCTAATCATTGATGTTTCTATCTCTCTCTCCCTCTTCCTTCATCTCTAAATCAATAAAAATATATTTTTTAAAAAAACACAACTAACTCTATTATTCCTGGTATTATTTTCTAATATAACCATTTCATTTTTAAAATCACCTACACTGAAAAATTTAATTTACAAATCTAGTAAAAACAACCTACTACTCAAAGTATACAGAAACCAAAAAATAGTCATGAAAATATGAACTATGTGAATGCGAACATTAGAGACTAGCTTATCATTTCATCTCTTTTTAAACAATGCACCTATCAATATCTAATCTAATAAAGAGTAATATGCAAATGAGGCATCACTCTGCCACACCTAAGTCACACCCACCAGCCAAGCCATGCCTGCCAGCCAATCAAAGTGGCTATGTGCAAATTAACCTAGCCAAGATGGCGGCTGCAGCCATGGAGCTAGAGCAAACAGGAGGCTTACATGCTCCAGCCATGGTGGAAGCTAAACTTCCCACCTGCCTGGGTTGGTTGTGGCCTCCACTCAAGGCAACAAAGTTTCAATTATAGAAGATGAATAAATCCCAGATACCTGCTTCCAGCCAGCCTCACTGGAGCTGTGCCCAGCCTGCAAACAGTCATCAGCCACTCACCCAGGGTGTCCCCACCCTCATGGGGTGAGAGTTCCTGCCAAGGGCGGTGGCCAGCCTGCAAAGAGCCATCAGCCCCTCACCCAGACTGGCCAGGCACCCCAGCAGGGACCCCCACCCTGAAGGGGTTGTGGCCCACCTGCAAACAGCCATCAGCCCCTCACCCAGGCTGGCCAGACACCCCAGCGGGAACCCTACCCTGATGCGAGACACCCTTCAGGGCAAACCAGCCAACTCCCACCCATGCACCAGGCCTCTATCCTATATAATCCTATATAATAAAGGATAATATGCAAATTGACACTAACAGCAGAACCACTGGGAATGACTGGTCACTATGACACACAATGACCACCAGGGCACAGACACTCAATGCAGGAGCTGCCCCTGGTGGTCAGTGCACTCCCATAGGAGGAGCTCTGTTCAGCCACAAGCCAGGCTGATGGCTGCCAGCACAGTGGTGGTGGTGGAAGCCTCTCCTGCCTCCTCAGCAGCCCTAAGGATGTCCTACTGCAGCTTAGGCCTGCTCCCCACTGGCAAGTGGACATCCCCTGAGGGCTTCCGGGCTGCCAGAGGGATGTCTGACTGCCAGCTTAGGCCCGATCACCCATGGCGCAAGCCTAAGCCAGCAGGTGGACATCCCTCGAGGGGTTCCAGACTGGGAGAGGGCATAAGCCCGGCAGAGGGACTCCCTTCCCCCACCCCCACCCCAAGTGCACCAATTTTTGTGCACCGGGCCTGTGGTATAAGATAACGTATTTTAACTTTTGCATGAAGTTGGTATGAAAAGGAAACTCTAATCTTCAGATAGCGCCCCTGTAGCATTTTTTAACTTTATTACCACTTTGTTAACTCTGTCCCAGAGCAGATCACCTCCAACATTAGCACTCCAACCTTATGAGAAAGCGACAAAATTTATGGTGAGAAAAAATGAGTTTTTATGGGTTTCCAAAAAGGAATTCTATGACACTAAAAGCCATATAATAATATTGATTTGATAACCAACTTTGTTACTGCCAAATCACAGACATAACATTTCTGGAGAAAAATCCAAGTGAATTTTCAGTAAAATACAATGAAAGAGAAGCTTGAACTCATGATAAGAGTCTATAATCTCTTTGCAAACTTTAAATATACATATGAAATGATTTTTAAAATCAGATCTTTAAGGTTTTTCATATCCCAATTTTTTACCCAATTTTTACCGACTGACCAACCTTCCAACATTGATCAAAAGTCAGTTATTAGATCAAAAGTCAGTTATTAGCTTCCACCTTTTTGAAAATTTATTTTCCATGCCTGTTTCTAGTTTCCTTCTGTTTTAAAGGCAAATATCCACTGTACAAAAAATACGCATTATTTTCTTGTAAAGTCATCCTCAAAAATCAATTAGGATATTCAAAATATTCCATTTCCACTAATGAAAATAAGTTGCTTGCTGAAATGACACTCTTCCATTTCATTGCCCTAAAAATTAAGCTGGCATGGATAATAAAAGTGTTTTCTTACTGGGTATGCTTGGCATTCAAATATTTTTAAAACAAATACTAAGCCACAATTAGATTTCACAGTGCAATCTATAGAAAATAGAATTTGTTTTTATTTTTCTGAGAGCAATATAGTTTGATATTAACATCAGAAGTTATAACAACGACATTGCTTGCATAAACCTATAAACAAATGCGCAGATGCATGTTTATTATCCTTTTTAGTCTGATTTTGACCATTCATTTAGTAAATATTTCTTGTGCCTACTAAGTGCCCATGGTTGTTCCAGGTGCTTGCAGATAAATCGGGCAACAAAACAAATGTCCCTGTTACCGCAGGAATAACTTTCTAATTGGAGTAAAAAGACAACCATCGAGTAACTGTACATCAGATGGTGGCAGGTGCTATAATAAAACAATAACATGGGGTAATAGAGGATAAGGGTCGCTGAGAACTAGGATTGGGGAAGGGTGGTATTTTAGATAGGGTTATCAGAGAACACCTAGCTGGTGATAGGACATCTACACAAAAAACAGAGGAAGTGAGGGTGGGGGCAATGCAGATCTGGATCTAAACCTTCCAGACAGGAGAGGAGGCAGAGCAAGACCCACAGATGGAACATGCTTTGGCATATGCAGAGAGTAGAAAGGTCTTTGCAACTGCAGAGCCTATATAAATTCGCTTTATTCAGTAAGCATTTACTGAATGATTACATTCTAAAAATTATGCTGAGTGTTTTGTGATATGAAGATGACCCACATATCGTTTCTGGCCTCAGGCCTGGATAAAATTACAATACAGAGTGATAAATGCTATAAGACATTTCAGCTTGACCAATAGCGAGTTCTACTTCAGAGAGCTGAGCCCCGAGTCCAGGAGGGACAGAGAGCCAAAATTCCCACTACAAAGGCGAGCTGAAGCAATGCGCGGAGACTCCTGGCTCACTCCGCAATCAGTCAACCCTCTTTCCCTTTTGCTTTCTTGCAGAATTCAAGCTCGCATACTTTATTTTCCAGGTGTGGGGGAGGTCAGGCGTGGCCCAAAGTCTTCCAAAATGATGTAGGTGGAAAGAAGGCTCAACACTGGAATGTGACCTCCGTTGGGAGCAAAGACACGCTGCACAACTCTGAACAATCCAACAGCGCACAGGGCTTTTAGCTGACCCACCCCGAGCCTCTGGTGTGAGCCCTTCCTGGCAAGCCCTACTGGCCCCAGCCTTCCTCATCTTCAACCTGAAGGACATTTCCTGTTCTCCATTTTCCCTCTGAAACCTACAGGTATCTTCGTGTCAGTCCTCTACTCAAAGTAGGTTTGTGTCCTCAAGAGAAAGAGAGAATTATTTAGGAAACAAGACCTCTTTGGTATGGTTCCAAGCTCTTTTTTTTTGCCTCAGTTCCCATAACTCTCATAGATACATCCCTATTCCACACAATAGACTCCTTGCCATTTTTTCAAACAATCCATAGCAGCTAGTGCTGTTTGTTCTCCCTGGAATCCTTTCACCTTTACCACCGGTCACATTTCTATGTGTAGTTCAAGCCTCCATTCAAATCCCATCCCATCCTATCCATGAAGGCTTACATCAAATGCTCACCCATCTTCTGCCAATCAGACGTAACTGCTCCTTCATACCTCCATTAGAGGCCTCAATCCCACCTATACTATGGTGATATCATGCATATTGTGTATCTTCCCAACCAGATTTCAGTTCTGTGGCAGCAAAGCACGTGTCTATCTATTCATAACCAGCAGAGTACCTTGCACACAACAGGCATTCACTTAGTCTATTCTGAATTTTCATCAGTGGGCTGCAGTAAATCCTCACCTTGTGAAGCTGGGGGTAAAATAGGTATTCCTGGATTGAAAATTACAGCAGCATCAAAAAGTGACTTAACTGTCCAGGCATTACCACTGCATTCACCTCGTCACCTAAGGTCTAAATCACTGCAGATATCATTCAATGAGAAGGTAAAGACAACAAAAAGTAAACTCTGAGTGCTATGGGCAGCATAAAAAAAAAAATAAAGAGGAATGGGGAAAGGCAAAGTATAAAGCTACCTTTATCAGCAAGCATTTCCAAGGGCTACTAGGACAATTCATTTAACAAATATTTACTAAGTGCCGGGTGTTACACCGATCGCTGAAAACACGACAATAAAAACAAGAGGACGGGCTGAATTTTTACATGCAATATTTTTAAGTGCAAAGTGTTGACCTATAAATTATTGCTTCCTAAAGTATGACCAAAAAAACAGCTATAAGGGCCAAAAGGGACTGACTGTTGATACCCGACTCTGAGTCTAAAAGTAGGAAACTTAGCTTGCCTAAATTGGGATTATGTAGGAACTCTCTCCCACAACTGCTTCTGAATGTTAAAAGGGCTTCCTTTATTTTCACTAACTATAAACTGCTCAGATAGAAAATTTGAGTTCCAGATAATTGAACTGAGATAAGTTCTATCCATGCACAGGTTGTTTTAGTAATTAAGGTACCAGCTACTCTGCCATCATGAATGAAAAGGGAGGAATTTATTAAAATGGTGTCATATAGAGGTGTTGTATGGGTTATGGCGGATAGTTGTTTGCTTTGTCCACAGAAACAGCATGGAAATACAACAAAAGGAGTTCAGGTTAGACACTGGAGGAGTTGTGAGGTGCCGATTCACTACCAAGCTACACTCGGACCCATTTCTTCTGAAGATTTTGAAAGAGGTAGCCTGCTTTATTTTAAGACAGTTTAGGGCAAAGCAAGCAGATGTAAAGATGAATGCTTAGGGTTGCTTTCAGTGATGCTTTCTCTTATACGTAAGCAACCATGTTCATGTGTATTTAAAAAAATATGAAACTGTCACGCTAAGAATTAAAAAAATAATATAACCAAAATGTCATCTAAGATAAAATCTGATTTATTGTGCCCTTACCCATGAGGCTTTCAAGGACATAATAATTCCTTCTTGTAAATCAACATCAATAATATAAATTATCAAATGACTTGTTTGCCTTATGAATAAATTCAAATTGCTTGTGTTTTTAAAAAACTGATATATTAGTATGTGACTACTACAATATCCTTGCTTAAACAATTGTCTTCCCATCAAGTTAAAAAGAAATATATTTTTATTTTCTTATGGTATAACATACTCTAATAAAAGCGTTGGTACTAATTCATTTTGAGGATTTTCCTTTAACCTTCATAATTGAAATATTTTCCATTCAAAGCAACTTTGACACCTTTACATTGATGTCCCTCTTACCAATAACAAACAATTCTACAAAATTTAGTCCATAGCCCCTCACAAAATAAAAATATTACTGTACCCGTTACATGTATAAATGCCAATGATATTAACAAATGTATACCTTAATATTCATTTATCCATTCATTCATTCAACAAGTATTTATTGAGGGCTAAATGCAAGCATTGTGTTAAGTGTACAGATATAAAGAAGATAAAATTACCGTTTCTGTCTTCAGACACAGAAACATAACATTACAACACCAAAACATATGTATTGGGCATTAAAAGGGAACTGAGAGCAAGTTACTATATAAAAAAAGTAACCCCAAAGTTTCAAGGTCCAGCAATTAAGTGTGCAAAATAATTAAAGAAGGATAGCAGATAGGATGGCTCACTCAACCCTCATTCCAATTCTCCTTCTCCTTGCCTTCCTCCAAAATAGAGGCAGAAAAGTGAAAATGGCGGCACACTGTCCGGCTCAGGTCCACCACTGAAGTGGTCAGGCCTGTTAGCCAGGCAGGTGGCGGGTGAGGCAGGGGGGCCCGAGGGGCAGAACAGGTGATCAGAGGGGGCTGGGGTCCCTTGCCCAGGCCAGAGCTGGTGATCGGAGGGGGAAGGGGCAGAACTGATGATCAGAGAGGTATGAGGGTGCCCTACCCAGACATAAGGCCTGGGTCAGAGGCCTTAGGCCTGGGCAGGGGCAAGGCCAGAGATCACAGGGGCCTGGGCTCCGCAGAGCCAGCGATTGGAGAGGCAGGGAAGGAGCCTGGGATCACAGGGGTCTGGGCACTGGTGGAACCAGCAAAGCAGGGGCCTGGGGGTCCCCTGCCCAGGCCTGTAGCCTCAGCCAGAGGCTGCAGTGGGGCAGGGGTGGAGCCCACAAACTCAGGGCCTGGGCAGGGACAGAGCCGGCAATTGAAGGGGCCTGGGGGTTCCCTGCCCAGGCCTGTAGTCTTGGCCAGAGGCTCAAGGGTGGAGCCGGCAATGGCAGGGGCCTGGGGTCTCCTGACCAGGACTGTAGCCTTGGCCAGAGGCTGTAATGGGGCAGCAGCTGAGCCCACGATCGGAGAGTCCTGGGGGGTCTTCTGCTCAGGCCTGCAGCCTCAGCCAGAGCTTACAGGTCTGGGCAGGAGTGGAGCTGGGATTGGAGGGGTAGGGGAGGAGCCGGTGATAGAAGTGAACTACAGAGGAAACACCTTTTCTTACCACTCATTGGCTAAGCTCCCTGTATGCCATTGGTAATATTTTTAGTAACTTGGGTAGTAAGAATCCCTAAAGGAGATCTAGGGTTTTTCCACCACACTCCTGGAGAAAAAAAATGAAGGTCCACTGCTGGAGGGCTAAGAAATGTCATATCCTGCCCTAGCCAGTTTGGCTCAGTGCATAATGCCTCAGCCTACTGACTGCAAGGTGTGGGTTCAATTCTGACCGAGGACATATACCTAGGTTGCCTCCCTGGCTGGGGCCCAGGTCAGGGCATATATGCAGGAGGCAACCAATCAAAGTGTTCCTCTTGCTTTTTTTTTTTTAAATATATATTTTATTAATTTTTTACAGAGAGGAAGGGAGAGATAGAGAGTTAGAAACATCGATGAGAGAGAAACATCAAACAGCTGCCTCCTGCACACCCCCAGCTGGGGATGTGCCTGCAACCAAGGTACATGCCCTTGACCAGAATCGAACCGGGAACCCTTCAGTCCGCAGGCCAACGCTCTATCCACTGAGCCAAACTGGTTAGGGCTGTTCCTCTCACTTTTGTTTCTCTCTGTTTTTCCCTTGTCTTCCACATTCTCTAAAAATCAATGGAAACGTATCCTCAGGTGAGGATTAAAAAAAAGAAAGAAAGAAAGGTCATATCCTATGAAAGACACATCTTGAAAATGCCTAAAGAAATTTGTCATTTTTTCATAGTGAAGGGACTGGAGTCCATGTTGATGAAAACACCTTGGTGGCTGCAGTGACTGTCAGTGGTTGCAGCAGCAGGATGATGGGGCTGGTGGCTTCCGCTGATTAGCCTGGTTGCCTCCCACAAAGGGAGGCCAGACTATGGCTTAGGCCCGTTCCCCAAGGGGAGCAGGGAGTGGGCCTAAGCCATCAGTAGGATACTCCCTGAGGGCTCCCAATATGTAACAGGGGGCAGGTTGGGCTGATGAACACACACCCCCGCCAGTGCATGAATTTTGTGCACCGGGTTCCTAGTTTAAGTCATAATAGATTTTCTACTTGGAGCCAGAGGCATTTTTACCATTAAAGGAAAGCTGCTGAGAAGAGGAGAGCTTTGAGTTACACTATCCATGTCTCTTCCTCCTTTGATGTAGGCTATAATGTAGTCTTTTTTAGCCAGAAGAAATAAAAACAATTTTGAATTTTCATGTCCACAATTATCCTACAATTTTCAGTCATCTAGATTACTTCAATAAACATGTTCCAGTTTCTCTGTGGAAACCCATTTCTTGCATAGTCATTACAAGATTTTTATTTCTTTTCCTAACTGAAACCTTCAATCAGCCAAACCTATAACATTTTTATACTATGGCATTGGCATAGATAATTCATACATGTAATATAACCTACAAATAAATAGCTGAAGTTTGGGAAAAGAGGGTAAGAAAACAGAATGGAAAGAGGAAAGGAAGGAGGAAACCAGCTTATTGGAAAGTATACTAAATGTTGTATTTTTCAGTTTATAAAGCAGCTGTATAATAAATAAAGAACCACAAGATAACAATATTTTTTTTGTTTATTTATTTTTTTATTTCATTGCTTAAAGTATTACAACAAGTGATAGATAAGTGTTACAACAGATGATAGATAGATCTCCATTTTTTCCCCTTGCCCTTCCCCCCTCCCCCAACTTGAAATTAGAAATTTTGCTTATGAAAATATTTCAGACTTGAAAAATATATAGCCAACAAATGTAGAGTGTCCAATTCACCCCTAGCATTATTAAATTATTATAATATCCCACCTATCTCTAGTAAACTCCCTAAAGTACTAATTTTTCTTTATATAAGTTTCTGTTGGACATATTTTGAACGTGTAGGATTCTTGAGATAGTTTCTATAGTACAGTGATGAAAAGATTCATTAATTTCAATCACCATCAACTCCCTATGCCACATCTACTTTTTCTGCCTTTTTTGTTCTAATATATTTCACTGTGGCCATTCAGAGGAAAATTACACATTCCAATAACATTTGAGTTCCTCTCAGTTGCACTTTCAGTGGTTCAGGGTAATGACAGAGTAAAGAGACGTGTTCTTCACAGGCTCTCCTTTTTTTTTTTTTTTCATTTTTCATTTGGTAGCATTTCAGCTTCAAATCTCTTGTGCCAGAAAAGCAATGGGCAATGTCGACTGCTCACCCTAACAGTGTCTTACTTTGGAGAGAAGGGAAGTGAGAGAAGAAATCACTCCCAATCTCAGTTCATAAAAAGAATCAGGACATGAAATAAGCAATTTCTTTGCTTATTTTCCTAAAATAGAATTATGGAACTATAATAAGTGTGGGGGGGATAGTATAGGGGGAGCTAGAATTAGAAAATTTTCAACCATCTTTGAGTGTGGGTAGGGACTGAAGGGGTAAAATTATTGAAAGTCCTAGCCCTAAATTCTCACTGAAATCAATAAAAAAAAATTCTATATATTCATAAAACCTGGAGTTTTATATATTCCTTGGCATTGTTCATAGGTAGAGGCTTCCTCTGTGAACTAGACAAATGCCACACTCTCTTATCCATGAGACCGACAGAATGGGATAAAGAAGGATAATAAGTATCGTTAGATAACATAAATGCCCTCATTTCAAAACCAGTATTCAAAGACAACCTACAATAATCCATAGGAGCTCAAAAGAATATTCAGAGAATGACAAGGCTCCTTTGTTTATATCATCTCAACTTCAATTTCATCCGCAGTTATCTCCTTTCGAACACGTATTTCTAGGGCCCTTACATGCTATGAAGTCCTTTTTCTTTGGCCCATTTTTATCTGGTTATCTTTTTAGGTGCACTAAAGATTGAGTTTACAATAAACTGAACAGACAGCGTACAGAAAGCTTTTAGAACTATACCATATGGTCCAGGGAAGGGAACAATCTGGACGATGCCCGTTTCAGTCTGCGAGCTCGTCCACCTCTATAACACATTGTACCACTGTAATAAAATATTAAGATGGAAACATAAAAGTGAAAATAGTCTATCTTTAGCATTACCAGGCAACCACACTTTCGAAAATTTACCGATAAACTTAATAAACATTTACTTTCATTTATATTCTGCAACACCAGGCATACAAAGCTAGGCCACTGTTCACTAAAAACAATATTTCGGCAGGGATATGTGCGGGCATTCAACTTACGCTTCAGAAATTTGGAAGGGAAAAAAACCCGAAATACTGTTACAAGGGGCATATTGGCAGGAGCTGATGTAACAGATGACACATTTTTGGAAATCAAATAAAAGCAATAGGGAAATACCCATTGTTGCCTGGTGAAGGCCTAATCGCATGGACACAGCTGGAACCAACGCAGATCACTCATTAATAAAATGGTATTGTAGTAGCCACTTTTTGATGCATTTCTCTTGCTACTGTAGCCAAATCTCTGAATCTCTTTGTTTGGTGTTCGTAAGACCGTTTTACTGGGAAATACAAGATTTAGGACAGTGGGGGGGAACCTGCTCTCAGGCTGAAAAGGAGACCAGCTCAAAAAGCTAAATGTCACTTTACCTTGCAATCAACTTACACTATCAGCAGCTTAAAATATGCAGCGTAAACCTGAAAAGGGAGAACTCATATGGTACTATGGATAAAAAGTGAGCAGTGTGAGATGCCACAGAAAACATGAAATATTTGGGAAAGAATTCTACAGAATGATAATATAGATGTTAGGCAGGGGACATTAAAATGTATCAAAACTGGGAGGAGGGGAATCAAACAAACACCTTTCATGCAATATTGTCTATGGAATTTTAACACTAAAGTGTGTACCATATGTTTGAGGGGGGATTACTAACAGTTTTGACCACAGAAACTTAGAAATCACTATTTGTTATTATGTTACCAATAAGCAATATCAAACAAGATACTCAAATCATCTACCTAGGAATGTTTTAAATATGTACTGATATTGAAATAAAATTACATATTAGTTAAAATATTAGTTATAATTATAAACATATGCAATGTAACAAAATAAAATCCTAGTTAATAGAATTTAGTATTTTTACAAATTTGTGGTCAGCCCTTATAAATTCACTTTTTCATATTTCTACAAATATAGTGATTAAGTGACTGTATCATAAATCCTATTGTATAATATCAAACTATAACAATATAATCGCTTTGATATGTGTACAGAATTAAACAAAAT
>PVJC01048378.1:0-12553 GCA_004026665.1 Murina feae | reverse complement strand
TTAATCCAGGATATGTTCTGTGTCAGAGTAAAGCTTTAGTTTGTAAAAAAATAAAATAAAATAAAAATTAAGCAGTTGGATCCCTTCCTTCAAATGAAACTTTGGTCAGAAGCTCCATTTTCAGCTGAAGCAAAGCTGCTCTGCTTTGAAGAGAGTGGGGTGCTTGGTTTCAGCCTCCTTTAGGGTTAGTGGAGAGTGGAGGGTGGTTGAAATTGCCACGGTCTGGGAAAGTGCTTTCTGACCTGTACAGTCCTAAGCTCCAGATTTAGAAGATGGCCCTCTGTCCATCTCCTAGACCTACATGGCAACCATGACAGCAGGTTGAAACCCACCCTAGATTCAGATACAAAGATCAAATCTGATTGTTTTGCATTGTGATTTCAAGCATTTTGTTTAACATTTTTGACCTTCAGCTTCTTCGTCTCTAAAATGGAAAAAAACTCAGAGGAGTAATTAAGATTATATAGATAGGCCAGAAACAGACTCGAAATTGCTTTTATTATGATGAGGATTAATTGCCTCATAAACAATTAGCTGAGCTATATGGTCTGTATTGATCAATCAGAACAAAATGTCTGTTACCGCACTGTGGTCAAGATTTTCTCTTTTCCTGAGATCCTGAAAGGAAAGAGAGCCCACCCTCAGCTGACTCTAATACACACACTTTAGTTAACATCTGGGCTCAAGCACAGCACAGCCCCACACGGGGGTTAACCCTTTCCTGACTTACGGTCTGAGCAGGCCACCTCCACCTGTTCACCTCCCTCTGCACCTCTCCCCACACCTAGTTCTGTGCAGCCCTTCACTCCTGCTATCTTTAGATGCTTGCAGATCTCATGATCTGAGCATTCTCCCTAGGCCACGGCCCTCCTCTCCCTCTTCCGTTATTTTCCCCTCCTGCACAGTGACCTAACAAATGAAGTCTACAGATTCCCTTTTCATTGGATGTGGATGAACTTACTAAGGAATTAAATAGGCTGGAGACTAGAAAAATTTAGGGGGCATAACATCTTGATCATTTGGACAGAACAGATCAGAAGAGGAAAAGTTTCAGTGATAATGTCATGATATTCAGATTTCTAAAAGTAGGTCTAGTAGCATTATCAATAACAGTTCAAAGGGATTTCAAAGCAAAACGTGTTCTGCCAAATAGGAAGCATTACATAAATGTTGATTAAAACTGCACAGGTCAGGAAGTGTTGTCCTGGTACAAGGCATTGTAAACTATGCTTCTTGCAATTGTCATGACCTCAGACTGCCAATCACCACAGGTAGTCTCCAATACAGACAAGTGGGGAGGAGTCTGCTAATGAGATTCTCGCCCAGCTCTACACAAAGCCTCTGTTTAGCTATTTGATATGGAGAGCTTCTGAGTAACTTTTATTTAAATAAAAGAACCCAAGTGCATTCTTTTAAAGTTTGAAAAAGTGCTAACCTAAAGCTTCAATTGATTATATCAACTGGCTAAATGACAACATTTTTTTTCATTTCTATATGATCTATTGGAGAGTTAGTTTACTCACCAGCCATGATTCAGCTCTAATGTCAGGTCAAGTATTAGTTCTTATGCATTGGTCAAGGCATTAATACCTATACAAATTATTCCTTAAAAGATACAGTTCAGGACAAGATTTACAAAAGATAAAATCATTTGGTAACACACTGCAGCCTCTGCATTATTTTTTTGGTGTACCTGTAGAAGCAAAATTCATGAAATCCCCAAGCCAGCTCATCCTCATTTCTGGCCAATGTATATCTCCCAGGGATCAGCAGGCATTTATCAGCTGTCGGGTCAAAGGTTTTCAGATTTTGCTCTGGGATGGTAGATTCTTCCATTTGCTCATCAATTGCCCCTCTCTACCAGATATTATGGATATAGGGGTGATGGGGTGGGCCTGACCCCTGCCTTCAGGGAGCTTACATCTAGAGAACAGCAGTGCTCAAACTTCAGAGAGTAGTAGAATCACTCGGAAGGCTTGTTAAAACCAGAGTTACTGTGTCCCATTCTCTGAGTTTTTGATTCAGTGGGTCTGGGGTGAATTTGCATTTCTAACAAGTTCCCAGGGGATGCTGCTGGTGCTACTGGTCTGGGAGCTGTTCTTTTATATATATATATATATATATATATATATATTGATTTCAGAGAGGAAGAGAGAGAGAGAGAGAGAGAAATATCAATGATGAGAGAGAATCATTGATCGGCTGCCTCCTGCATCCCCTACAGAGGATGGAGCCTGCAATCCAGGTATGTGCCCTGACTGGGAATGGAACCTGGACCCCCTGGTTCATAGGTCAACCACTGAGCCATGCCGGCTGGGCTGGGACCTGTTCCTTAGAAACCAAGTCTAGTGGTTACTGGGGATGTGCTGCTCTTGTGAACTTGCTCACTGCATCTTTATTAAAAAGGGACAGAGATGTTACATGCACTCTTTGGAATGAGATTGTAATATACTGTCAAGCCTTGTGCATGCTCATAAAGACTAATTGCAGAGAGATTGTGTGGGCCTTTCTGATAAACTCTGGATTACCTCTGATAACAAAAAAAAAAGGGGGCTCATAAATGAAATTCAATCAAAGTGCTCTGTGTTTTGATATAAAAGAGAGACATTAAAATTCAAGTTGGAGAGTTGGAGCTGTGTTAAAAGCATGCGCTTGTCAAAGTGCTAAGCTACTATGGTAATGACTTACACAAATTTGGTTTAACAAAAACAAGCACTTCCCCATTTGCAGTGCAGAAAAGCAGTGTTTGTGTCACTTATTTCAAAAACCAAGAAATATGTTCTGATTATTGGTAGAATAATAAAATAGAACTTTCTCATAAGAATAATTTATACCGCTGTGTTACAGAAAATGTAAAACGTATTTCTTTCTTCTTCTGATCTTAGCTTCCTTATTTTGGTATCAGGGGAAGGGAAACAGAGAAGAAAAGGAAGGGGAGCTGTTCTTTCATTGAAGAGACCACCATAATATCTATGAAACCGATGCAGAATATAACCAAGCTTCAGTGACTCTGATTCTAACCATTGACAAATGTGATAAAAGTGAAGCAAAACTGAAAACAATAGAATGCTTTTTAAAAATATCTTTATTAAATTATTACTTATGTGTCCTTATCCCTACATTACCGCCCATCCCCTCCCCACTCATGCCCTCACCCCCCTGCTGTCTGTGTCCATTAGTTAGGGCTATATGCTTGCATATAAGTACTTTGGCTGATCTCTCCTCCCTTACCCCCACCCTCCCCTACCTTCCCTCTCATGTGGCCATTGAGCAATATAGAGGCATCCTTTTCAAATGATCACTCTTATGTAAAACTTCAACTAAAGGGCCTTGAATGCCACCTGTTTTGTATGCACTAACAGAGGTTTCTGTATTACCTTCAGTTTTTTGGGGGAGGTGGTATAAGGCATGGTCTAATACGTAAGTAAATAAAAAGAAAAAAAGGCACGCTACAAATATCTACTCATAGGAAGGCTTTTTCAGTGTTTGATTAGATCCTAATGAAAATGACGGAGGTTGGCAATCCTGATAACAGGTGATAATATCACCCCCAGTGGTGTTTCCACTGCTGAAGATGAAAGCTAGGCCCCTCAGCAAGTTGGGAAATCAGTTCTCTGAAATATTCTATCCAAAAGATAATCCCTAAAATAAAGAAGTTTGAATAACGTTTCTTAATCCCAACTATACACTATGACTGTCTGGGAAACGTTCAGACCGTTCATTCTATTAATAATGTGGACCCAAACCCAGACTAACAAAATTATGCTCTTTGGGTATGGAAATATTTGAATTCTTTAAAATCCTTCCAGTTGTTTTATGACGCTAAAGTTAAGAAAAACTAATACTGTAATAACTATGGATGGTGCCAACTGGGTACTGGAAATATCACAAGTACATGATTATTTAATGACCATGCTGTATACCTGAAACTAATACAAAATGATATTAAATATACACTGTAATTGAAAAAAAAAACCACACATTAAAATTAGTGAAAAAATAATAAAGGAAAGGAACACTAATTGGGAGGCAAGACAGGTCTTTGTATCTGGTATGCATTATAGCCTTTTCAGGTTGTTCTGTCACACCCTGGATAAAACCAGCTTCCACACATCATTTTTAGCATTGTCAAAGGAATTGTTAACTTGTTTGAAACATTTTTTAGTTCAATAAGCACATTTTCTAGAGTTTGCAAGAATTAGAAAACTAAAAGAATGCCACTTGCTCAATGTCATTTGCAACAATCACAATTTCCACGAGAAAATGTTCAGGGACATTTCAACATGATCACCTCAACTCTATATCCCACTGAAACACAAGGAAAGATGGAAATGATGTTGAACAAAAGTGAATGAAACCATAAACCAGAGCTGCTCAAGATAGAGTGTAATGTTCAAACTGCTCTGCTGTAGCATTCAGCAGGGAATAAAATGGCTGTGAGCAAGGGTACACAGTGATTGCTTTCCAAGGTAGCCCCAAAGCAGCAAATGGCCATTGAAATGTAACTCAATAGAGAAAAAATCAGTCCCAGCACCAGTTCTGAGTAAAAGGAAATAATGTACAATGGGAAACAAAGAGTTTATTCTTAATTGTTTCCCCCTAAACAGAACTATCTTAAATTAATAAAAAAAATTATTCAGGCATGTTTACTTAAATGCGTACAAACATATATGGCCTCAAATATATACTTCCACAACCACTGAATAACCAATGTTAAGAATTTGTTGCATATCTTTCAACCTTTTCAATGTATGCATTAATATATTATACACATATGGTATCATATAATACAAATTCTGCATAGTCTGATTTTTTTATTCAACCTGTATACAGCCAACTTTTCATGCTGTTACTCATAACTCTACCTCAGCATTTTCAAAGCTGCATTATATTTAATTGTTTGAATAGATTGATGGATTATTCTTTCATTACCCAATTCCTCACTGCTGAACATTTAAAGAATGCATAATAATTTTCACTTAAATTATGTGAACTTATCTTATTTTTGTGTTAAAAGGAATACACACATTAAGTTTTGCTAGCAAGGAGCTAGTATGTTACATACTAGGAATAAGTTCTTTGTTGAAGACTAAGAGTAGAGGCAGGTTGCCTAGGTACAAAGTCTGTCTCTGATGTTTACTAAGTGAGCTACTTAGTAAGTTGGAGACTCAAATTTCTTTTTTGTAAAACAGAAGTAACAAAATTTTCCATGTAATCAGTTCTAAAGGGGAAAAAAGTATTGACTAAAGTATATAGTCATAGCAAAAAAAATATGTGCATGTTATCTTTTAAAGTTTTATTTACAATTTGACAGATAGTCCTCAAAAAGAATTGCACATATACAGACACTTCTGCCAATTTCTGGAATTGATACACTTTTAAAACTTTGATTCATATAAGGGTGAATATAATACCACAAATTAATTTGAACTCCTTTATTAATAGAGCTATGAAAAAATTTCAATCTAAAATGGAATCAATGGGGGCTCTCATCCACGCACCCTCAGAAAAATGGAACTAAACCCAGAGACACATTTACAGAATGCCTGATTTACAGAAGACCAAGAGTTGCCTTTTGACTGATGGACACCTACCAAGAATCTCTCCCCAAACTCAAGTCAGTGAACTTGCTGTCTGGACTCAGGCTGAGCATTCTCCTCCTTGCAGTCCTGTCCCATAAATACAGCCCACTTGCCTGTAACTTGCTATAGCATACATTTCTAAAATGGCGATTTATCTGCTATTCCCGAATAAACTCAACTTCTGGTCATTTCAGCTTGACTCAGTTTACCTCTCTAATTAGGTTGGCAAAAATAACCAGTAATTCTTATCTATTGGGTATTTGTTTTATAAGTAATGATAATTAATAATCAAGTTTTCCTTTATTCTTGTCTCTATCATAAAGTTATTAAGTTCTATTTTAAGAATTGGAAAATTATAAACTATTGTTCAAATCTTGCTGGTTGCCTACTTTTATAAATAATGTTATACTGGAAAACAGTCATGCCCATTCATTTATGTATTGCCTATAATGTCTTTCATGCTACAATGGTGGAGTGCAGTAGTCTCCATAGAGAATGCATAGCCCACAAAGCTTAAAATGTTACTATTTAACTCTTTACAGAAAAAAAAAATGTTAACACTGTTCTACAGTAATTCTTTTTAACCATGACTGCCTCTCTTTCTGGACTGTATATTTGACTATAAATACAGAAACAGTATTTTGATCACTGTATGTATTCTACCTATGACAATCCTTGGCATGAAGATGGTGTTTACTGAACATTTCAATGTATCATTACTATTTTCCTAAAGACCATCAAATTTAGGAAACTTAAGTGTTTGAAAAAGACCTGAAGGTTTAATCCTGAAAGAAGTCTTCTTCTCTTCTTACTTAATGACAAATCCCTTGGCACATTTGCCAAGGTCAAATAACACATTATTTCAGAGTGTTCTCTAATTCTATACAGAAATCCTGAGACTACAGACAGTATCACAGCCCATATATACTATGATTTCCCCCTATACAGTCATGCATGGTAGGATGATGTTTTAGATAGTAATGGACCACATATATGACAGTGGTCCCGTGAGACTATAATGAAGCTGAAAATTTTCCTATTGCCTAGTGATGTTGTAGCCCTCATAACATCATAGCACAATAAAGCATGCATCTATTTGTGGTAACGTTGGTGTAAATAAACCCACTGTACTGCCAATCATAGAAAAGTATTGCACATGAATTACAGTGGTAGGCTATCCCACCTAGGTGTGTGTGAGTGACCACTATGATAGTCACACAATGACAAAATCACCTAATGGCAGATTTCTCTTAAGTACCCTGCCATTAATCAGGACTATACAGACATATCTTTTCACTTACAGAAAACACTTTGCAGCTTTCTGTTGGCATATCCAAATGGCCATCATCACTACTTTTGTGCTCTAGGACCATGATTAAGTGAAATAAGGGTTACTTGAGCACAAGCATTATGATACCATGGCAGTTGATCCAATAATCAAGAAGGGCTGCTAAGTGGCCACTGCATGGGAAACCATGTACAGCATGGATACACGAGACAAAGGAAAAATCCATGCGTCAGGTGGCACGGAGCAGAGGGATGCAAAATTTCATCACACAGCTCAGTATGGCATGCAACTTAACTTTTATGAATTGTTTATTTCTAGAATTTTTTCATTTAACCTTTTCAGACTATGGTTGACTATGAATAACAAACTACGGAGGGTGAAACCATTAAAAAAGGGGCAGGACTGCATCCTTCTCAAAGCAACTGCTTCCCCCTTGGTACACCATAGGACTGGGAAACTCAACATTATAGAGATGTAACTTTACATTATAATGAAGAACTTATGAATCTGTCCTCCTTAATAGAATATGACCCTTTATAAATCAGAGACTCTACTTAGTATTTCTTCATCTATCCCCAGCATCCAGAAAGTAGTGGCCTTGCATTAAATATTCATTAAATGACTGAAGAATTTACTCATTGTTAGTCTTAGCTCGGATCATTTAACTTTCCTCTGCATTAATTTAACCACCAAACATAATATTTTCCAATCAGCTCTCAAGGTTAAGAGCTCCATCGGTCCACCCTGAAGTCAGGTGCTTAATTGACCAGGCTGCTTATGGATGACACCAACTCATTCTCTCCTCACTGCAGGCAACACTGCGCTGTAAATGCAAGCGAACATTTCTGTGACAAGATCTAGAATGCCTTTTTAACAAGGTATTTGCTGCTAAAGAGAAGAGCAATGAACCCAGTAATTCCACCAGTCGAATT
The DNA here is from genome assembly GCA_004026665.1 of Murina feae. Taxonomy (NCBI): domain Eukaryota; kingdom Metazoa; phylum Chordata; class Mammalia; order Chiroptera; family Vespertilionidae; genus Murina; species Murina feae. Next base: position 4,751 of record PVJC01048378.1, on the reverse strand, counting down.
TTTCACATTATCTAGGGAAGAAAGGTATGGTTAAGAACCTTGATCATTTTCTGTCCTCAGTTCATTTACTTAGCAAATACTTAATGGAAACCTGGTTTCGAACAAGCTATGTGCTAAGTCCTGGAATATGCTACCCTCCTCAAAAATTTGTTCTCGCAGAGTAGAAGAGCCAGTCTTGTAAAAAGACAAATGTTTTTCCAAGTGATGCATTTGAAAGAGTGCTCGGCCCAGAGAAAATCAAACAAAAAAAAAGGTAGCCAGGCATTACATGAGGAGCCCAGGGCCACATAGCAGGCTGATTTCTCTGGAAATAACCTTCTCATTTGTGGAATAAAACTCTCATAAGACAAGTCTATGAACTTTAAAACTTTTATTAGTTTATGGTTAGAAATGGATTCATCAAACTTTAAATTCTGTGGTCCCATCTAAGCACTTCACTCTGTTTTTCAGAACATGTGTGATTTTTTTTTTAAATCACCTCATAATTGCCCTAATGGGAATAAATTTGCAGTTGCATATTTGTAGAAATCAGTGTGTTTATCCTTGGGGTATTTTTCAGCCTTTGTTTATACATTTTCTTTTTTATTTTAAAAAAAAGTTACCAAGATATATCTTTTTTTTTTTTTTTTTTTTGTAATTCCTAAATGGTGTCCTCACTTGTTGAAAAGTAAGGACAAGTTCCAGGGCACTCAGATTCCTCACAGGCTCTCTCACGAAGAAAACTTCCTTCAGCAGCAGCACACATGCAAGTAACTACATAAAAAAGCAAAAGTTCTTTAGCTGTATGTTCACCAGGGCCAGCATTTGGCTGATGAAATTGATAGACCAGTAGCATACTTGGTGTATAAACCTATACTCCATGTTGAACTGTTCTGCTTCCCTTGTCTGAGAGAGAATTAGAGAAGTAAAGCCTGTAATACCAGAGATATGATGTTATAGAACTTTTAGTGCTTAAATCTACAATTATAAACACATGGATAATCAAAGAAATTGATTGGACACTTCACCAAAGAAGCTCTACGAATGGCAAAGAAAGCAACACCAAGAAAAATGCTCAAGATCACTTGTCATTAAAGAAATGAAAATTGAATCAAATAACCAACTTGATTCTGAGGTGTGGAAGATGAAATATGGAGTTTATTCTTTTTTAAAAAAGATATGTTTTTATTGATATCAGAGAGGAAGGGAGAGGGAGAGAGAGATAGAAACATCAGTGATGAGAGAGAATCACTGATCGGCTGCCTCCTGCATGCCTCACACTAGGAATGAAGCCTTCAATCTGGGCATGTGCCCTGACCTGAATTAAATCATAACCTCCTGGATCATAGGTCAATGCTCAACCACTGAGCAACACCAGCCAGGCTGGAGTTAATTCTTAATAACCAATAATGTCAGTGACACCTTATTCTGGAAAATTATATACAGAGTTAAAGACAATATTGACTTTGATGGTTCTTTATCAATAATAATAAAAAATTTAATATGCTAATTACACCAGACAGCCAAACGACCTTCCGGATGCCCTTCTGAATGACCTTCTGGACAAAGCTGGGGCTGCAAGGCCTGAGGCAAGCAGCTGTGGCTGTGAGGGCCAAGACCCTTGCATGAATTTAGTGCACCAGGCCTCTAGTTTTATAATAAAAAGAAGACTCAGTCCTGGACAAGCTCTCTGGCCTCATAGCCATCCATGGAGGAGCTCATCTGGTGTTTTTTTTTTTTAAATTCTATTTCCAGGGTTGAAACATTCCTCATCTATGAAATGGGAATAATTACATTGACCTCATAGGGTTGTTGCAAGATTAAATGAGGTCAAAATACTCAACCCAGTGCCCAGCCCATAATAATTGTGCTAGCTGATATTATTATCATCCATGCAGTTATAACATCATAGCACGAGCTAGACCTGCATCCCTCCCTGGCATAGCTAGCTCAGGTCCTGAGCCTATGACTAAAGAATATGCAGGCACACATTTCATGTGTGGGGAAAAAATCCACTATTTGCTGTTGTTTCAGTGCAACCCTGGGCAAGGTAACATTCATTCCAGTTCAAAGAACCTGTAGAATAAAGAAGCCTAGCTGCCTTCTTGAGGTCATGCTAGGTTGGCCTTATTCTGCAGATTTCATAATTTGGATGCTTGTTGGATGAAGGGGTATTAAAATAAAGGGGGAAATCAATTAGAAAAGAGAAGTTAAGAGTAGCTGGAGAAGCCCTAGCTGGTTTCTCAGTGGTTAGAGCAGTTGGACTGTAGACTGAAGGGTCACGGGTTCAATTCCTGTCAAGGGCATGTACCTCGGTTGCAGGATCAAACCCTGGCCATGGTTGGGGCATATGTGGGAGGCAACCAATCGATGTATCTCTCTCACATTGATGTTTCTCTCCCTCTGTATCTTCCCCTCCCTTCCACTCTCTCTCTCTCTGTCTCTCAAAAAAAAAAAAAAAAAAGCTTAACAAAAAAAAATTAAAACAAAAAAAAAGAGTAGTTGAAAAAGCACCCTGACCACGAAGATATTCTTAATTTAGCTAAGATCAGGTCAATTAAACTTTTTATCAAAGTCATATCACTGTGTAACTCTGTATTCTTTTATCAACAAAAGTGATGTGAATTCATTATCTTCCTTTCATAAAAAGCTACGTTTAAATCACCCTTGAAAAATGCATTTGTCTGTTTTCAAAGTCAGGAGTAATAAATTCCATAACAGATGAGACATATATTTAGTGTATCAAGCACTCAGATGCAATCAACCCTTTTCCTGTGCCCTTCCCTCTACCTTATGCGCCTTCCCTTTACTGTCACCATCATAATCAGACCAGTACTCAAATCCCTTCAAACTGACATTTTCCATTGACACACTCAGAAGAATTAATAGTCATTTTCTTTTTCATCCTACTCCACATAGTTGCAAAAATTGCTAGTGTACTTTAAAAATCTACTCATAAATCTAAATGCATGCTTAAACTCCAATAGCAAGTTTATATAGTAGAGTCCTCCCCAAAATGTATTTGTTTCTTAGAGAATTATGTTATCCCATGTTCCTAAGCTAGGAACACGTTTTCCCATGTAAATCTTAATTACTTTTTTTTAATTGGAGATTTTTTTCTCTCCTAATGCAATAATGCAATCTATCATTTCTTGAGCAAGTCATCTGATTTACTTTTTTCCACCAAAACATTATTTAAAGTAAAATTATTTTATTACATTATCCCCTTTTAATAAAGCAATATATTATTGTAAGGGAGAGAGAAAATAGGAAAGAAGGGAAGAGTAGAGGGAGGGAGAAAGGGAGAGAAGTAGAGAGAAAAATCTAGATAAGGAACAAAATATATAGAAATATCCTTTAATCCAACCACCAAGGCACAAACATAATTTCTATTTTGGCTGAGACCCTACCAGAACACCTTTCTCACATCCCCACAGACACACACAAACAAAAAGCAAAGGCAACTTGGTGCTTATTTCCTGCCATCATTAAGGCTCATATGCACACCTTCTAATAAAATATTTCTTCACAATGTGTGTCTCTGAGATATGTCTGCTGATTTAACAAATCCCTGCTACCCATGAACTACACAGGAGCCTCTCCTATTCAGAAAGAGTTGAGCTAGTTGCTTCTCAGCTTAGTTCATCAGTAACAAAACTGTGAGCTAAATTCTGACTGCAGGATTCGTACCTCGGTTAATTATATAAAAGGTAGATAAAGCACACAGGCATTTCAGTTTATAGGTGGAATGTGCAGCATTGAAGGCATTATAGAGATAGCTTCTTGCCACATAGTCTGAGGAACATTGAAATGGACAGGACAGGGCATCCACAAGAGGAAGGAAATGGACAACTGAGTGAGCACCCAGGGCTGAAGCATGTACTCAGAACACCACAGTGAACTCTTCAGGGAATGCTGATCTGCCTCTTACCTTTCCAATGGGAAATTATGGCTAAAGGAGGTTAATCAACCTGTAAAAATCTCATAAACATGAAGTGATGGGACTCTAAATTCAAACCTGGGCCCCTCTGGTTTTTCATTCCATATTCTGCAAATAATCATTACACATACATGCCACTTGGGACACTAACAAAATTATCCACCAAATAATGACATAGCTAGATAATCACAAATCTAAATATTAAAAAGGTTAAATTATGCTAACAGCTACATGTTTAAATAAAAACATTAGAGAGAAAAGTAAAACTACATTTATATTTTTATGATGGCTAACATCTTAAAGCCAGTGCAGAATCCTTTCTGAATATTCTCTCATTTAATTCTCATAGATTCCCAAAAGTAGTTACCATATTTTCTGGCATATAAGATGACCCCCAACTTTTGAGAAGATTTTCCTGGATTAAAAAGTCACCTTATACGCCGGAAAATATGGTAGTGCTATGTGGTGGGCAGCCTCCTTGCCCAGATAGGATCACTCTCCACCTTGCCCATCCTTAGCTGTGAACTTGCATGGACTATGAGCCCCCTTGTCCTTTGACTTTTAACTAGGTTGAGTCAATGGGGGAAACTGGCAGGAGATTAAAAAAAGGAAAGAAGAGCAAATTCCCAGTATTTATATTCCTGGCTCCTTTTCTGCAGGGATCATGTTCAGATGAATTCCTGGGCAGAAGGTCTGGTTAGTCAGTGCTTTTCACATAGTTTTCTGTGACTACAGGTTCAGGTCACCATTACATTCACTCACCCCCCAGGTCCATAGGAAGTAAAAGAGTGCTGAGGTCACTAGTCCATGTCAGTTCCCTGTACCCACCCCA
>PVJC01048377.1:0-12569 GCA_004026665.1 Murina feae | reverse complement strand
TGTTAACTTGTATGAGTTCCCTATAAATGTTGGAGATTAAACCTTTATCAGTGCTAACATTGGCAAATATGTTCTCCCATGTAGTGGGTTTTCTTGTTGTTTTGCTGATGGTTTCTTTTGCTGTGCAGAAGCTTTTTATTTTGATAAAGTCCCATTTGTTTATTTTCTCTTTAGTTTCCAATGCCCTAAGGGCTGTATCAGTGAAGAAACCGCTTTGGCATATGTCTGAGATTTTGTTGCCTTTGTATTCCTCTAGTATTTTTATGGTTTCCCGTTTTACGTTTAAGTCCTTTATCCAATTTTTTCTCTCTCCTTAGGTTTTTTTTTATTCCAGGTGAATTTTTTAAGAGTTTGTTCTAGGTCTGTGAAATATGCCATTGGTATTATAATGGGGATTACGTTGAATTTATAGATTGCTTTGGGTAATATGGACATTTTAATGATGTTGATTCTACCAGTCCATGAACATGGTATGTTCTTCCATCTGTTTATCTCTTCCTCTATCTCTTTTTTCAACATCCTGTAGTTTTCTGAGTAGAGGTCTTTTACCTCTTTAAGTTTTTTCCTAGGTATATTTTTGGTGTGATGGTAAATGGAATTTCTTTTTAGTCTCTATTTCTGTAAGTTCACTGTTGGTGTATAGAAATGTCAATATAATCAACAATTTAGCAAATAACACAAATACAGAGAGAGAAAAAAATTGGATAGTGAAGAAGGAGAAGAGAGAGGTGTGTATGGGCTTAGAGCAGGGGATTGGAAATTAGATATATAAGTAGGATGAAATTTTAACAGGGGGTAAAAAGAAGGAATAGGGAAAATCTAAAACAGAAATAGGGTAAGAGAAACAGGACAACAGAAGGGGAAAAGTGAGGAAGAGAGTGTTGGAATAAAGGTAAAGTTGAGATACAGTAAAATGATGCTAAAGGAAAGATGAAAATAGAATGTAGAAAACTAGTCCCAAAATAAAATGAAGAGAAAATAATATGACACTTTTATAAAAAAGTTAAAGTAGTAGTGGTAATAATATTGATTAAAAATAAAAATATATTAATTAAAAAAGTAAAATCAAGTGAGGAAGAAAAACAAATTTAGTTTCTTACATAAAAGATGAAAATAAAAATAAAAACATGCAGTAGTAAAGGTCATTCACTTCCTCTAATGTTCCTCTAATTCACTTCATCTGTTTCCTAGTCAGGACAGTATTGAAGTTCCCTGCATTCCACTGTTCCTCAGTGTTGTAGGCCACAGTCCTGATTTTCAAGCAGGCAATACTTCTTTGTTTCTTATGCTCCTTTATTTGTGTTTACACAAGAGTCAATTTGTGAAGCAACCCCTGAGTGGCAGTGTTTCTGGATTGACCTCCGGGTCTATATTTCCTCTCTAGCTAGTGTTTAGATTTTGTTTTCCCTGTGGCACTTAAATACTGGTTTAGGGGAATGCGCTGCCTCAGAGCTGGTTCTCTGATGATTATTCCCCGCTCTGATCCCCATGTTCTACAAAAAACAACTTTCCCCTGCAGTTTCTTAGAGTGTCCCCAGTTGGGTGATCCTATGTATTGGGGTTAGTAATCAAAAACAAGGATTTTAAGAGGGAGAGAGAGAGAGAGAGAGAAAGAGAGAGAGAGAGAGAGAGAGAGAGAGAGAGAGAGAGAGAGAGAGAGAGAGAGAGAACTCCGGCACTGGGCGCAAGTCTGTGCAGTCTTTTCTTTCCCTTGGGTCTAAGCAGCTGCACACTGTTAAAATTTTCAGGCTGCCCTTTTGAGCCCAGTTTAGCTATAGGTTGATTTTCAGAACTCCCTTCTGTTAGCAGCCCTGCAGATCCCCTTCCACGTTCACGGATCATGCCAACCCCAGCAGCCGCAGACTCTGGGTGCAGACTTCCCTGGATCCTCCAGCTCCCACTGTGTGCATTTCTGTCTCCTGCTTGGACCACAGACCTCACCTTATCCCAGGCGAAATCTGACCCTTCCGTGAGGGGGGTGCAAGGCTCCTCCAAATCCGTGTGCTCATGCTGCTTGGCTTGGGGACCAGTGTTCCCGGGTTCGCAGCTGTTTGCTGGGCATTGTTGTTGTAGATTCCTGGGATTTTGAGTCTTTGACAACATCCACTCTTCCCTTTAAGATGGTGCAGTCTACGCGTCAGAGCCGGTCGCTCCAGGAGGGATCCCAGCAGCAGTGAGGCTGCCTGGTCAGGGGAACCCCGTCCAGCAATCCCGCACAGACCCCTGGAGTATAGCTGTCCTTCAACTCACAAACAAACACTCTCTGTGCAACCACACACTCTCCCTTCATTCACTCACTCACGCACTGTCTTGCAGTCCGCCTGCCCATCGGCAGCCATCTTCCTTCTCATCATTGATGTTTCTATCTCTCTCTCCCTTCCTGTCTGAAATCAATAAAAAATATATATATTTTTTAAAAAAAATAAGGATAATCCATCCTCCTGACCCCAGTGATTGGTCAAGGATAGACATATAGCCCAGCCAGAGCCAATGAGATGCAAGAACATATTTGCTGGGGCTTCCAGGAGAGAAAACTTCCTCTCTCCTCCTGGGAACCACCAGAAAAAAGGGGATGTCCCTTTGGCTAAATGATGTGGTGAGAGCATATGACAGCTGGCAGGCTACAGTCTTTTTTATATCATGACGGAGAACCTAGAACTATGCTGTGCAGAGCCTGAGGTTGAAGCCTGTGCTGTTGAAGACAGCGTGGAAAGACAGACAGAAAAAAGGTTTTTAATGACATCATCGGAGCCTCTGACAGAACAGCTCTGATATTTCCCATTATGCAAGGAACATTTTTCTTTTTTGCTTATTAATTTGAGTTGGGTTTACCCCTTCATTCCTCTGTGAACCCCATGTCTTTCTCCAAAAATGAAAACAAAAGCCATGTGATGCAAATGCTTCTACTTTTAATGCTGACTGATATCTTTATTTTTAGAAAATAATAATACAAAAGCATTCAAAAAGACAAAGTTTTATATGTAGAAATAATCACTGAATGAATAGCAATGCATATATAAAAGGGAATCATTCAGAATTTAAAACTGTAAGCAAAAAAAAATGGGTTTTCCATTTCTATATTTATATAGAATGCTATTAATTCTGCTTTTGCTAAAACATTTGAAGAACATCCTGAGAAGATATTTACCACTATCAACCACTTGTAATTCTTTTTGAGGAATATTTTACAATTAAAATTTGTATATATTTAAGGGACATAATTTAATGATTTGATATAGGTATACATTATGAAATAATCACCACAATCAAGATAATTACTGTATCACCTCAGAGAGTTTTGGGGAGTGTGTGTGTGTGTGTGTGTGTGTGTGTGTGTGTGTGTGTGTGTTTATAATTCTTAGAAAACAGGAATCGATTCAGAAGGCTCAGATCTTCCCAAACCCAATTGGTACTCAAGGAAAGAATGGTTTTCAAATTCCTTCATGGGTTTTTGCATTAGAGGCTCAAACTATCTCCTCGAGGAAAAATTCTTCAAATGTTCTGGAAAGCACAGTCACTCCTAACCTTGGTGAAAATTATTCAAACTATACAGTGGAACAAGGATTAGGAGCTTAAAATCAGAGAGCTCTTAAAATAACAATATTTTTGTTGATAAGGATTAGTTACATGAAGAGGCTGAAGTGGAGTTAATTCTGAATAGATGTGGTCTTTGTGAGACATGGATCAAGGACCTGCAAGGGGACTCAGACATGTAGAAAACATCGTACTTCTGGGAAGTTGTCCTTGATCTGAGATGTCTCCCATGTCCAGGGCTCTCATCCAGGATAACACACGAAGAAGCACAGGGGGCAGTATGTGAGAAAGATTTGCAGGGAAGAGTACCACATCAGAGGAGCTTCCTTTGGGTGCCTTTGAGGACCAGGGAAGATTTTAGCATGTAGAAATGGAGGTAGCTTTCTGGATTAGAGAGAAGAGCATGAGAAAAGAGAAGTACAGGGGCCATTGAGTCTACCTGAAATGGGACCTGGTTATAGAACCCCTTGTTTTGAGGGAGTTCTCCTGGGGAAAAACTTAATCCATGGTGAGTTAAGGCCCTCAGGTAAGATGGATGAGAAATGCCCCCTACCAACATCCCAAGGAGGGCAAGCACTTCTAAAAAAGGACACAGTATAATAGGAAAAGTTCATGGCCCCAAGTGTGATCTCTAGCTCCACCACTTTAAACCTGGATGATGTTAGGCATTCACTTAACCCTCTAGGTCTCAGCACCCCAAATGTAAAAAGAGGAGGAAAAATATCTTTTCTGTGTACCTCAGAAGATTGGCATAAACTTAAGGAGAAACCGTAGGCACAGATCAACACTGTCCAATACTTTCCTGTGTCAGTTATTTTGTCATGTATGTGAAGCTCCCCAGTAAATGCTGTTATCCTTCTATTGACACTATGTACCAGATCCTTGCAACCAGGGGACATATCTCCTTTAGGACTGAGAAGAAACTATGTAACTTTTTTAAAAGGTCACGTGATGAATGAATGAGTAAATGCATGAATAATGTTCATAACTCTCCAACTAAAAAATAATATCAGTCTCCTAACTACACTGAAAACCCTTGGGCTGTTCTTTGACTTCTGGGTTGTTTGGCCCAGTGGAAGCTCTGATTAAGTGGTCATTAATTGGTGTCATGGTAGAGAAGGAAGCCTGTGAAGGTGGAGTCATTGACATTATCTGCATAGAGCCCATTATTCTCCCCTTCCCCATACACCTGGAGCCAGACTTGGTCACCCATCTCCAGATGAAGGAGCACAGAGCCAGAGGCTTGGTCCAAGTCCTTGTCCTGGTATTTGTCAAAGGTAAAGAGCACAGCCTTGTCCTTCTTGTAGAGGCTGACCTTCATATCTTTCAGGTAGACTGTAATGTGGTAGGAGAAATAGTAGAGCCCAGGAATGTTGCAGTGGAATTTGCCAGTGGTGTCATCATAGTGGTTTTGCTGATTGTAGAAGATTTTGGTAAAGCGAATGGGAACATTGGGAACAGTGACCCGGTTCTCCAGTCCCACACTGAACGCTGAGCGGTATACATAGGCACTTTCTCCAGGTTCTCCTTTCCTGCCTTGGACTCCTGGAAAGCCTCGGGGACCTTCAACTCCAGTCACTCCAGTTTCACCGGTGTCACCCTTAGGACCAACAAGACCTAAAGAATGAAAAGACCTCAGTGACCACAAGAAACAGAACTCCTGCCTAAGTTGTTCCAACCTAAAACACTGTCCCTATGGCCCTTACATACAACCTGCTTCACTTACAGAGCAAAGAACCAGTAGGAGCACCCAAAGGGGAGTGTTATACCTCCTATGTCCACATCCTCCCCAGCAGGCTTCCATTAATTCTTTTCAACTTTATGTCCATTAAGTCTCCATCATCGACCTGTCAATTATGTACTGTCTCAACCAACCATACTTTTGCTCTTCTATCCCTCTGTATAGGATGCCTTCCCTTCTTTAGTCTGTCCACTCATCTTTCAAGACCTAGCTTAAGCCCTTCCTCCTCCATAAAGCCTCATTTTTAATCTAAGTTTGCTCTAAGGGCACTTTTTCTCTGTTCCATAATTTGGCATTTGTTCACATTCAATTTGGCATATTTGGAGTGGACTTCCCGATAGTAACCTTTCACAGTCTTGTGCATTAGGCTTCTCTTAACTAGATCAGGAGCTCTCTAGGAACAGGACTGTTACATGCAGGAGGTGAACACTAAGTGTGGTTGAATGTCACTGCATGGAATGGGAATTAAGAGCAAATGAATAGAAATAGGAATATGAGCATATCGGGATTAGGGATGGATGAGGGTAGGGGTGGGAAAGGGGACAGGGAAGGAGATACAGATAGAGCAGAATCTAGGATGCTTGATTTTTCGCAAGTACACCTATTGTCACCACTGGAAGGGCAACCCAAAATCCACTTGAGGTTGCTTATGAGTCACATAAAAAAAAAAAACACTTTGCTTCTTTTCTGTGTCTAGACCTCAGTCAATAACAAAGACCTTTATATAGTTCTAGAAGCCCTCCTCTACCCAAGAGAAGTCTGATGGAGAAGGCTAAAAAAACTTTTCTTACCTGCATCTCCTTTTTCACCCTTCTCACCAGGAATGCCATCTCTGCCATCACGTCCTGGGGTCCCATTGTGGCCAGGATGCCCTGGGATGCCTGCCATCCAACCAGTGCAGACCCCCTTAGGCAGGGGAAGGACTCCAGGTTCTTCGGTCAGGGTATCTTGACCATGACTGGGCAGGACCAGTAACAGTAGAACAGCTCGTAGTAACAGCATCCTGAGCCCTGAAATCTGACCAGCCATGAGAGACAGACTCACACAACACACTCATACTGGATCTAAGCAAGACTCACCACTTCAGCAGAGTCTACTTCTGAGACTTACTCTCCCAATACTCATCTCTTCCAGGAAGACTTTTCTATTTCAGTCCACCTCAATCTTTTTCTGCTCTGATATTTGCAATATTTAACATATTCTTTATGGTCAACCACTTTTCCTCAACAGGATAGTGAGTTCAGTGATGGCACAACAATGTCACTCCAATTTACTCATATTTGAGCACAGGACCAGGCATGGGGAAAGCTCCAAGAGTCAACTTGTCAAAAATCCTGCCCTTGAGTTTTCCAAGGATGTTGACTCAGATTATTCCATCCAATTATTTTATTTTTTAAAATATATTTTTCTTGATTTCAGAGAAGGAGGGAGAGGGAGAGAGAGCTAGAAACATCAATATCGAGAGAGAATCATTGATCAGCTGCCTCCTGCATGCCCCACACTGGGGATTGAGCCTGCAACCTGGGCATGGGCCCTGACCAGGAATCGAACCATGACCTCCTGGTTCATAGGTCTATGCTCAAGCACTGAATCATGCCGGCTGGGCCATTCCATTCCATTCTAACTCCTTTCTCTTGGCTCATTCCTGTTTCTTCTTTACTATCCTGTCCCTTATTTCCTTTGTCTATTCATCCCCTTTTTCCTCCCATTCTCTTCCTTCCTTTCCCCTTCTCCTGGATGACATTAGGCCACTTGATATATTACACACATGCACACATGTGCACACACATATATGCACAATGCATACACACACACAGCCTTGCCTTGGACTAGTCATACAATAAGAGATACATTGTCCATTTGCCTGGACCTTCCTTATCTGCATCTCCTCACATGCCTGATCCCTACGCAGACTTCAGGACAATTAAGATGTCATCTTGCAGGAACCCCTTCTAGTTATCTCTCCCCCAACTGGGTTGGTTCTTCCTCCTCTGTTTTCCCCAGTGGCCTCACTTATCTCCAGCATTGCACTTCTTTCACTGTACTATAATTCCTGATTAGCATGCCCGTTAAACTACATGTGTGGGGGGAGGCAAAGCCTGACACACTACAAGCATAGAGTAGGTACTAAATAAATATTTTCATAATGAGAAAAAGAAAGAGCAAAAGAGCCAGAGAGAGGAGGGAGGGAGGAAGAAAGGGAACGAGAAAAGAAGAAGACAAGAGGGAAGGAGGTGGAGTATATTGGAAATATGAATTACAGGAGCCCAAGCAAAAAGCTTAAGTGGCACAGGTTGCCAAGGGTCTCTCTGCCTCAGAATCATCCCTCCATAACCCCCTCCCAGAAGATGATCCTTTACATACCTAAAGACTTGTTCCTCATCGCTTCTGCTTTCATATTAGGGTGATCTTAGCTTCCACATCTGATTGCCAGAGTCTCAGTCTCCCCATCCCTAAAGTATGCCAGGGAGTTCAAAGCACTAAAGAGAGGGAAATAGCTCCTAGGATCCTGCATCACAGGTATCGCTAAGACCTTCTGTCTAGTTTGAAAGGTGGTTAATCCCAAGAACCTGATTCTAAACAAAACATAGTCCATATGTATTTTATTTTCCCTAAAGATACTATTTTCCATCAGGTTGCTTATCTCTTACAGATGACATGAAATCTCCAGAATTGGGTTTGGCTTTAGGAGACAACTCCTCTGTGAAGGATGCAGGAAAGACCCTAATTGGCAGTCTTACCTCCAAAGATGTGCATGGTGTCTAGAATCTACTCCTATGCCCCATTACCTGGGCTCTATGTGACAAAACCACTTTATCTTCACATATCTATTATATATATATATATATATATATATATATATATATATATATATATATATATAATTATGACCACCCCATCAGTACTTCATTGGGCCACATTTTGCCTTCAATATTGTGGTGATTTTCCTTGGCATTGACCCCACAAGATGTTGAAAGGTGATGCAAAGAATCTGACACCATGCCTGATGAATAGCACTGTCCAGTTCTGTAAGAGTTGATGGTTGTGGAACCAGCTGCCTGATGGCTCTTTTAACTTCATCCCACAAATGCTCAATTGGATTGAGATATGGTGATTGTGGGGGTCACCTAAGCAAGGTAAAGTCTTCCTCATGTTCTTGAAAGCACTCCTGCACAATATGAGCACTGTGGCATGGCACATTGTCTTTTTGGAAGAAGCATCTCCATTGGGATATGCCATCAACATGATAGGATGAACTTGATCAGCAACAACACTTGGGTATGTTGTACTATTCAAATGTTGTTCCGCATGAATTAAAGGGCCCAAATCATGCCAGGAAAACATGCCCCAAACCATAACACTGCCCCCACCAGCTTGAAGGGTTGTACTCATGCATGTGGGGTGCATGCTTTCATGCTGTTTCCGCCCAATTCTCACTCTATCATCTGCATGATGCAACTGGAAACGTGATCCATCAGAGCACATGAGTTTTCCAATGCTCTACTGTCCAATCCTTGTGTTCCTATGCAAATTTTATCTTGGTAACTGCAGACAGCAAAGGTGTTCGAACAGGCCTTCGACTTCCAAATCCCATTCAATGCAGTGTACGGCTAATTTGCCTACAAATGTCAGGTGGTTGTAGTAATCTGGCCACTCAGTGTATATATATATTCATCTTTTACATATATATATATATATATATATATATATATATATATATATACATATATACACACACATGCGTGCATTCATTAAAACTAGTAATATAAACACTTTGGAAACTACAGAAAACAAAACAATCTTCTATCCTAAGAATGTCTTTGCTTACTTTTAAACATAGTGGAAACATACTTCACATAGAAATTTTATTCTCCTATTTTTGCCTTGTCTTTTCCTAGTTTTTGCAATCATTGTTTTAAATGTGTAGGCGTTAGTCCATTAAACGAATATGGCCAAAATATATGTAACCATTTCCATTTTGTTGAACTTTGGGGTTACTTCTATTTTTAAAATATTCTAAAATCTGTAACAAATATCTTTAGGCATATAGCATATCGTCAAATTATTATATGACATATTCTCGGAAATAAAATTACTGGACCAAAAACTATGAACAATTTTAAAGTTCTTTATGCATATTCCCAAATTGCAGTTTGTTATATTGTTACCCAGTAGTATTTGAGAGACAGTATGAGTCAGTGTGTGTGTATCAAAGAACCTACCTTAACTGCTCTTACCAGCTTGGGGTATTATCATTAAAAACTTTTTTATTGTTGCTAATTGACTAAAATAAATGATATCTCATTACTTTGATCATTAGTGAACTATACAGTTTATTAAAGGCCTGTTTTCTAATTTAATTTTTCTATTCTAATTTAATTTTCCCAATCATTATACCTGTTAGTTTTTTTCATTTATGTAATTAGAACACAATGCACTTTTTGAATTAATTTGTGTGAGCTCTTTACACCAACACTTTATTACATAGCTATGACTCTTTTCAAAAGAATGCAGTTTATTCTTTTGTTTATTCTGATTTTTTGATGACAGAAGTTTTAGTTTTTATATAGTCAACTCTGTTGATATTTTCCTTTTCTTCTAATGTTAAACAGTCCTTATTCATGCTAGGGTTTGATAAATATCTTACTTTTCCCCCTCTATTGTTTAATAATAGAATGATTGTTTCACTCTTTAGTATATCTGTGATATTTTGTCTTAGTGTAAACTATGATCTAAAATACTCAAATGATTGCTGAAATACATTTGGTTAAAGACATTAAAACTAGTTTTTTAAAGATATTTAATTAAATTAATTCTCTCTAGTGATCTAATGCATCACTTATCAAATATCAAGTTCAAATGTGACCTTATACGTAAAGTGAGAATTGAGAATGAGATGGGTGGATGGAGCACAAAACAGACAGACAGAGTCAACACAACACAGATAAGGATGCTGCCTCTTGGTGGTCATGAGTCTCTTGTCAAGACTCACTCTTACCACCTACATGTACCTTTGTCGCCCTCTCCTGGGTGTTCTCAGTAGCTCCCGGGAATACAATGAGATGGCTTAGGTTTAGTTCACATCAAAGTAAGAAAGGGGGGTGGAGGGGAATAAGAAAGAGCTGAGTTAAATAAGAAGCCAAGGAAGAAAGACCAGCCAAGCCCCTTTTGTATTTAGGAAGAATACTTGTTCTGAGACTTTTAAGGTTTCATATGTCTTTAAACTTTCTCACTGTTTGTCACCTCCATTCTTTTTCCTTATGGGGTTATCACTAAAACTCCTGAGAAGACCTCTTAGATGCGCTGTGCTTGTTTTTCCAGAAATTAGAAGGGTGGCATCAATGAGACTGTGTTTTCTTTTCTCACAGAGAGATAGGAGGAGAGAATCCAGAATGTGAGAATTGGAAGAGGCAGCTATTAAGGATCCAGAGATTATAGCAATGGAGGGCTGACTCCAAAGCTGTTGGGAATGCATTCTTCCAGCTCAAGGGACAGCATTCTGTTTCAAAACTTCAGTGTGATCTATTTTTTTCCACTAACAAGGTCAGCGGGGTTCCATGACAGTGGCATGGGGTGGAGGTATTGAAAGGAGGGTGGGGGAAGATGGGTATATGATCCTAGAAAGTTCCTGAAGTGAGGAACAGATTCTGATTGAAGACAAAAATTGTCTTCCAGTCTAATTCTGGGTGGATAATTTTGTAATTGATAACAATTGATAGTTGGTGCACAGGTGCCTATGTTTCAAAAAATTATTCCAAAATTGTTTGTGCTCTTTGTTTGGATATAATAATAGTTACACTTTAATTTTGAAAGACTTCTTTATTAAAATTATGAAATGAAACTGTGTGATCTAAGACTCAATTGTGCATGTAAAGAACCCTTTCACATGGATCATGAAGATCAGTGCCAAGTTCGGAGAGAATCCAAGATGGCGGCATAAGGTAAACACCGTAAATGCAGCTGTGAACAACTATTTCAGAATATCCACGAAAAGAAAACACGGACACCACTCACACCTACAGGAAGGCTGGCTGAGTGAAAATTCTACAACTAGAAAGAGTCTGAGACTCAGAGGAGTGGCGGAAGCAAAGTACAGAGGTACGGAGGCGCGCGCACGGGGCTCGGGGAGAGGGCTGGCGCCAGAGGACGCGGTTCTTTTTCAAACTGGAGGGTACCACAAGCTCCCGGCAGCTCTGAACTCCAGTTCTAGGCGAGTTTCTGAGGACCCAGACACACGCACACCCGGAGAAGGGGAACTGACTGACACCGGGAGGAAATCCAGAACTGGTTTCTCTCAGTGAAGCTTGCAGCAATTACCGTGGGACACAGAGACCCAGTGTCTCTTAGCACAGGGCTGAGAAGCGCCATAGCTATTTGCTCTGCCCTGCCCTGCAAACTCCCCAAGGCCCCGCCCCTCCCAAGCTGCCTGCAGAGGCTTTTGCATATAAAAGGCTGAGTAGCCTAAGACAAAGGCTAACTCAACACCTCCTTAAAGATACAGGAGCCAGTCCTCACCCAGTGGCCAGAGTGGGACCATCCTAAACAAAACTCAGATCCACAAGGAACACACTCGGGGCAGACGCAGTGAGCACAAAAGTCCCACTGAAACAACTCTTGCCCCATAAGGGTGTCTCCAGCACAGAAGTTCTCCCAATGTAGACACAGCTGACTCTCATAACCAAGTGGCTTAGAGGTTAATTCCTCTCAGTGATTGCCTAACTCAGAAAGGGAAGCAGCCAAAATGCAGAGACAAAGAAACAGGTCACAAATGACAGAAGTGGAGGAAAGAAAACGACAGGATATAGAGTTCAAAACCACGGTTATTAGGTTTTTCAAGAATTTTCTAGAGACTGCCAATAAATTTAATGAGACCCTCAATAAATCTAATGAGACCCTCAAGGATATGATAAAGGAACAACTAGAAATCAAGCATACACTGACTGAAATAAAGAATATTATACAGAGATCCAACAGCAGACGAGAGGATCGCAAGAATCAAGTCAAAGATATGAAATATGGGGAAACAAAACCCACCCAGCCAAAAAATCCAAGACAAAAAAACAAACCAACGAACAAACGAAAAATCAAAAAGTTTGAAGATAGTGTAAGGAGTCTCTGGGACAACTTCAAGCGTACCAACATCAGAATTATAGGGGTGCCAGAAGAAGAGAAAGAGCAAGACATTGAAAACCTATTTGAAGAAATAATGACAGAAAACTTCCCCCACCTGGTGAAAGAAATAGACTTCCAAGTCCAGGAAGCACAGAGAACCCCAAACAAAAGAAACCGAAGG
>PVJC01048376.1:0-12559 GCA_004026665.1 Murina feae | reverse complement strand
TAAGCTCTTTCCCCTCCCCCGTTCAATACCTGGAAAATGGCACTTTTCCTATAAACCAATGTTGCACTGTCAGATCCAATTCCTGGAGTTTTACCTTTTCAGATTCTGTGATGGAGATTAAATGAAGGATGTTTATTAGGGCATATTGTTGAGATTGATACCTATAAAAAAAGGGAGGAAGGAAGCAAGGTTAAGTAAGGGAAGTCTAGTTGTGATGCAATCTGGATAAAGGCTTCAGCCGACCCCACTAGGAGCTCTGCAACTGAGATGGCACTGCAGAGTTGACTTGTCTTGGGATAGAGGGCTTGGCCTTTATATACACTCCCCCTTTCCCCACTCCCAACAGATGCAGCATCCAGGGAAGGGCAGTGACCTTGGGTGGAGAAACTCTTTTGAGCCGTGGCACTTTCCATAGGCAGCGACACACTGAAGATTTGGGCCTGTAGCCTTGTCAACAGCTGCGGGAGAGCTTTCGTTCTTGAGGGGGCTCTGAGCCATGTGACTCAGCCCAGCTTTCCAGGAGTCTTGCTTGCTGTTGGGCAGGAGATTATTAGATTAGCTGTTGTGCAGTAACATCTGTAGTGCATCAAAGAGCTTAGACTGAACCCAATTCAGAAGTTGCTATATAGCAGATTCCTTTTTGGAATGAACTCTGAACAGATAATAATTCTTTTAATGTCAGTCTTCTGGATGCTAACTCTGTTTACTGTGATAGAGACGGGTGGCAAAAACAGAAGCCTGGATGTAAAAAACGAAAGACAGTGGTGCCAGACTACAGGCATAGTTATCATTAATTGATAGTTTTAGTATTTTGCATATTTTCACATAATTATGGTTTGCATATCACCATTTTTTAAAAAGTGTAAACATCGCACGATGTAAGTACAGATTCCTTTCCGTGCTTTTGAGAGGGGCCTTGGAGCCCTGGACCTCAGGGGCAGCACTGAATGGTGGCTAGTGGTCCCTAGAGCCCAGCTGCCTGGTTCAGTTTCTCCAATTCCACCACACATGAGTGTGTGCCTGTGGACACCAGCTCCCCGGGATCCTGCCTTAGAAGAGGATTGGAAAGGTTCACGCCAAGGCACTGATCAAAATGGACAACCTCTTGCCCATACCTCCTGTATTTCATCCTGTGATTTATCCCCTATCTGTTGACCTCCATCCTAAACCATCTGGAACCTACTGTAAAGACTTTCTCTGTATCTTCAACCCATTGCCCGTGAATCTGTTGTTCTCTCATAGGAACACGGCTTTCCTTCAGTTAGGCTCTCTTCAGTGGGGGCTGTTCTTCCTCTTCAGTGTGCGTATCCTTAATCCTGGAGAGGGAGTCAACACTGTCCTCACTCCCATCTCCTGAGGCTAGTCGTTACTCCACTTCCCTTGGTTAAAAATCCTCTTTGTTTGGGGTCATGCCATCCACCTAATCTACCCTACACCCCTGTGGGTCGCTGTCATCTACTAGCCTTCTAATCTCTCTCCAAAAGTATGGAAAATCGGTACTTGGTTCATGGTCTTGTCTAAGTCACCATCTAAAGCATCTAGGGTCAATTTGACATCCCTATAGGTAACCCCAAACATGGTTATCTAAGATTTCAGAACTAATAGCATTCACCTCCAGGGCACTTGAGGAGACCTGTGCCCCTTTTATCTCTTGCATCACCTCTAAAAACTTCAACAGCAATCGCCTACTATTTTGGTTTGAGTCTCACAAGCAGCAGACCCTGAGGAGAGGGTCCAGTACAAGCAGTTTATTGGGAGCTAATCTCAGTGGGGGAGGCGGGTACAGGGAGGGGGAAGGAGAGTGGGGAGTGGGGCTGAGACAAGGCAGAGAAGGAAACAGAACATCCCTCCGAGTGCTCACCCTGGGAGCTGGGGAGTTAGCTGCAGATTTCCATCAGTCATTGGCTGAGGCTGCTTCTAGGGGACATACACTGCCCAGAATTTATGGCCTGAAAAGGCCCTGAGCCAAAAGTAAATAAACAGGCTGGTCGGAGTAGGGGCATAGACATAAGGATGACCACAGAGATTTGGGGGCCTTCAACAGCCTCTGCTTCACCTACCGTCTCGGCTTTCTGAACCCTGCATTTCCCCTAAATATGTCTTTCGTCTTTATTGAGGTCCCTAATCCCTTGACTCACGCATTTTCTGCTAAATGATCAGGCTCCTGGGAACCACAATTCCTTCCATATGGAGCCTGGGTCCCATGGCCAATTTGAACTTCACTCTCTCAAGCCTCTCTACTTCATTGTCTCCTCGTTGGTTGTTTATTTCCCTCTTTTCTTTTTCTTCTTTAACCACAATTTGGTATTTCCTCAGTTCAGACTTTGATAGCTAGAAAGAATTGCCCACCCAGGCAAACTGGTGCCACTACAAATTAAGGGAAGTCTGTCTTCCCAGTTCATTCTATTTTTTCACTTGTTCTAGGTCAGTTCTCTCTTTAATAACTCGCAGCTGCTTGTCTTAACTGTCCTCCCTCTCTCCTCAAGGCACCTTCTCAATTTTTATCCCTTTTAGTCTTAGTCCATGACTCAAGATACATTTCTTAGTAGCATTGTTTATATTCACCATCTCCATTTTCTCCTCCCACTCATTCCTCTACCGGCCCAATGTGATTTCTGGCTTTATTACCCCCAGGGGATTCATGTCAACTGAAAGGACATTTCTACTCTCATCTTTCTTCTTAGCAACATTCTTAGATATTTCCTCTTTCTGGAACTTTCTCATCTCTTATTTTCTGTGCCATGAAATTGCCTTAGTTTTTTCTGTTTGTTTGTTTGTTTGTTTGTTTGTTTAATCTCTCTTACATTTCTGGCCATTTCTTCTTTCTCTTCACAGTCTCACTGTGAGAAGCTGCCCATTGGCTTCACTAGTAGAGAGGTGTGGACAAGGAACCTGGAAGGCTGGTGACCTTTGAGCCCTGGCAAAGGTCAAGGCTGTGCACCCACTGTTTAGTCTAGACAATGGTAGCTGAAGCAATTTCCCCACCACATAGTCATGTAAATCCTTACTGTAAGATAGTTTGTTACTAGAATTTGCCTGCCTAAGGGCTATAGGTATGTCCCAAACTGAATAAAAGGATGGCGAGGCCAGAGCACAAGCTGAGTCCATTCTCTTGGAATGGGCTCTCATCTGCCCCCGCAACTTCCAAATTATTATTTCTTATCTCATCTCTTTCATTTGTGTGCGGCCCCTCTTCCAGATCCTGAACCTGAACCATGTGGGACATGGGGGAACATTCACATCTCACCATCTTCTGCCTATCCACTGAACATTTGAGTTCCTCAAGGGTCTGCCTTGGGCCCTGTCCTTTCCTCTATACTATTTTCATAAACCATCTTGCTCTAGTGGTGCCTACTTTGTATCTACAGTTCAGACTTAAATCCTTTGAGATCCAGGCTCATGTGTCCAGCATTATGCTTGATATTGACTCTTGAAAGTCTCAAGAATATATTAAAATCAATATATTTAGAAGAAAACTATTGTTCCTTCCTCAAACCCAGTCTACTTCCAGTGTACTTCACTTTAGCAACTCACCCAAAAAGTGTGAGGACTGGAAATCTAGAAGCCAACCTCAATGCACTTTTCACCTTATCTTATTGAATTTCACTTTATAAAAATCTTTGAAATCATCTCTCTCTCTATTTTCACCACCACCACCTTTTATGAGCTATAAGAATTTTTCCCCAGGATTACAGAAATGTCTATCTTGCCCTCTCCTGATTCCTCTAATCCCTTCTGTGAGCTTGCAGCTAAAACCAACTTTATGAAATACAAATTTGATCATGTGATCTCTACCCCCAGTCCTTCTTCAAATTCCTCAATGTCTTCCTAGTGCTTTACAGTTTAAAAGTGCCTTCCTGCAATGTCTTGCAAGGTTTTACCTGGTCTGGTCTTACTTATGTCTCCAGCTTCATCTTTCACCACACTTTACCTCACTCTTTCTGCTCCATCCACATCAACTATTTTTCATCTTGGATGGGAGTTTTGCACATGCTGACCCTCTTCCTGTCTCTTCTCCAGTTGACTCCAACTTGTAGCTTGGAGTTAGTCATGTCTCTTCCTCAAGGGACATGTCTCAATTGTGTTACTTCAGCAAGGAAGGCTTCGGTCAATTCCTCTCACTATAAATCCTTATTGTACCATGTAAATCTTCATAGCATTTATCATAGTTTCCATTTTACATTAATTTATGTGATTTTTAAAATAATGCCTGCCACACCACCAGATTTTAAGCTCCAAGAGGACAGGAGAATGCCTACTGTGGTGTGAGGGTACTTGGTAGGTGTTATGGAAAAGAATGACAACTAATGAATGACTACTTTCCTATTTCCTAGAGAATATAGAATTCTTAGATGTGAGAGCTCATTTTCCAACCTACATCTCAATGAAAATGGAGTCTCAGAAAGGTCTTCTATTCAAATGACACCCTGAACTGTGCTCTTAATTAATGCATTTCCTGATCTAGTTCCAGTTATTCTGTTTTTCTCATGTTTCTATTGCTCCTTTTTGCCTTATTCCTTTCTTGCATCTATAGATATTTTCAAGTCCCATTAGAAAAAAGTATCCTCCTCAATCTTGTGTTTTGTCTATTTTTCTTTACAAAGTCCCCCATATAATCCCCTGCACTAGCAATATCAACTTCTCTTCCATGTGCTGTCATCTTCTGTCATGACTTTGAAATGAAATTCAAATCTTTCTCTTGAACTTCAGACCCAAATTACCAACTAGAGACTTGATATATTTATTTACCTACATGTCTCAAGGGCTCTTCTACTTGAATCTATACCAACCTTTCAAGCCTGCTGTTCCCCTACTCCGTTAGCATTGGCCAAAAGTACTATCCTTCACCCAGTTACCAGAACGAGCGTTCTGAAAGTTATATCAGTCTTCTTCAACTTACTCTCCATCCGAATTAGTTAATATGTCACATCTGAACTGTTTGTTAAATGCTTTTGAAATCTCTGCATTAATCAGTATTGATACTCACCTTTAGTTCTCAGATTATGATGAGAGGCTCCAAGTAGTCTCCCAGGTTAGCTGACCTCATAGATATAGTGATCTTTCTAAATTTGATGTGTACCTCATCCCCCTAATTGTAAGACCACCCTACCTACACACACACACAGGCACTCCTATACTCTCAATTAATTGGCATAACAAGCAAGTCCTCACATGATCATATCTTCAGCTGCATGTCCAGCTCTTCCTCCCATGATCCCCTCTGCTCTGGATATTCCTCAGTCCTTGCTAATCTTGTAAAGCCTGAATGTTGCACTGTTTTATGTATCTGTGCCTTTTCATATACTGCTTCTTCTTCCTACATTACCCTCTGCAGACTTTTGGAAGAATGGTCAATAACTACTTGTTTTATACAGCTTTCCCTGACCTTCCCAAAGGGAGCTGAGCACTCTATCTGCTGTGCTCCCAGTGTGCTACATGCACATTCTGTTAGAATGCGTGCTGGCAGAGGGGCCACATAGGATTGTTCAGATTGTAGACTGACCAACTCTAGGGTCCTTGTTTACAAAATGGTGCACAGTTAGTGTAGCTGTACACAGTTAGTGCATGGTTCTGCTTGTGAGCTGTTTTTCCATTCTTTGTTTTTAAGGATCAAAGGAATGGAGAAGAAGAGATAAAAAGAAGATTAAGAATATAGTACATGGAATATACATGCACTAGGAACTCCAGAGGAATGAAGGACAGTACCTGGGTACATGCCAAGTCATAATGTAATGCAGGGGCTTAAGAGAGAAGTTTTGTTGTGCTTTGATGTGTCATGCTTATGTAGCAAATTGTGCAAGAGGTATGATAAGAGAGTGCTGGCTCAAGGTGGTGATGATTGTGTACAATACCAGAACAGGAAGAGTTGGAAGAACAGAGACTATTTTTTGTTGTTGTTGTTAAAAGTTAATGTTTTTTAAAATTTTGTATACACACACACACACACACACACACACACACACTAGGGGCCTGGTGCATAAAAATTTGTGCACTCGGAAGGTCCCTCAGCTCGGCCTGTGCCATCTCGCAGTCTGGGACCCCTCTGGGGATGTTCATCTGCTGGCGTGCCTGGCCAGCCTGGGTGAGGGGCTAATGGCTGTTTGCAGGCTGGCCAAGACCCCCAGTGGGATCCCTCACCCCATTGGGGTGTGGCCAGCCTGGGTGCGGGCCTGAGGGCCGTTTTCAGCCTTTCAGGCTGCCCACAGCTTCCATTGTCCCAGCAAGGCTGGCTGGAAGCAGGTTTCTAGGGTTTATTTATCTTCTATAATTGCTACACTGTTCCTTTAAGCCGAGGCCTAGGCAGGTAACGAAGCCTCCTGTTGGCTTCAGCTTGTGGCTTCTATAATTGAAAGAATGTTGCTTTAGTAGACTCTAGGCAGGCAATTTCCTCTATCGCTGGTGCAAGGGAAGCCTGCTGTTTGTTTCAGCTCCGAGGCTTCTATAATTGCAACTATGTTGCAAATATGTTGTTGCCTGGAGCGGAGCCAGGAGAAGCTGAGCCGAGCCGGCTGATAGACAGTTACTCCTGCTGCAAAGGAAACCTCTGTTTACTCCAGCTCCATGACTGTCGGCCTCTATCTTGGCTGGGTTAATTTGCATACAGCTGCTCTGATTGGCTGGTGGGCATGGCTTAGGCATCCCATAGAAACAGTCAATTTCAATATTACTCTTTTATTAGATTAGATATATATACTAGAGGCTCGGTGCACAAAAACTTGTGCACTCTGAGGGGGGGGTCCCTCAGCCTGGCCTGTGCCCTCTCACAGTCTGGGACCCCTCAGGGGATGTCCACCTGCTGGCGTGCCTGGCCAGCCTGGGTGAGGGGCTGAGGGCCATTTTCAGGCTCCCCACAGCCCCTTCAGGGTTTGGGTCCCTACTGGGATGCCTGCCTGGAAGCAGGTATCTGGGATTTATTTAACTTCTATAATAGAAACTTTGTTGCCTTGGTCCCCCACTCAAAGCCTGGGTTGCTCCTGGCAACCCAAGGTCCCAGCCCAGCAGGTATCTGGGGTTTGTTTATCTTCTATAATTGAAACTTTGTAGCTTTGAGTAGAGCTCAGGGCCCACAGGGTCCTGGCTTCCTCCATTGCCCAGGGCAATTCCAGCTCTGTGACTGCCGCCATCTTAGTTGACTTAATTTGCATATTTGCTCCTGAATGGCTGATGGGCATGGCTTGTGGACATGGCTTGTGGGTGTAACAGAGTGAGGGTTAATTTGTATATTACTCTTTTATTAGATTACTAGGGGCCCAGTGCACAAAAATTTGTACACTCAGTTGGCGGGGGGGGGGGGGGTTCTTCAGTCAGCCTGTGCTCTCTCACAGTCTGGGACCCTTCGGGGGATGTCCACTGCTGGCGTGCCTGGTGAGGGGCTGATGGCTGTTTGCAGGCTGCCTGCAGCTCCCATTGACCCAAGGTCCCAGCGAGGCTGGCTGGAATCAGGTTTCTGGGGTTTATTTATCTTCTGTAATTGAAACTTTGTTACCTTAGTGGAGGCCTAGGCAGGCAACAGAAGCCTCCTGTTTGCTTCAGCTCCATGGCTTCTATAATTGAAACATTGTTGTTTGAGCAGAGGCCCACTGGCCTAGTCAGGCAGTTGCAACAAAAGCCTCCTGTTTACTGTAGCTGTGTGGCTGCCAGTCTCCATCTTGGCTGGGTAATTTGCATACAGCCACTCTGATTGGCTGGAAGCCGTGGCTTGGCTGGTGGGCGTGGCTTAGGTGTCTTGGAGTGACGGTCAATTTGCATATTACTATTTTATTTTTTATATATATATCTTTATTGCTTTCAGAGAGGAAAGGAGAGGGAGTGAGAGATAGAAACATCAATGATGAGAGGGAATCATTGATTTGCTGCCTCCTGCACATACCCCCACTGGGGATGGAGCTCGCAATCTGGGCATGTGCCCTGACCAAGAATTGAACTTGACCTCTTGGTTCATAGGTTGATGCTCAACCACTGAGCCATGCTGGCCAGGCAAGAACATAGACTATTTAAAATGACTGAAACACAATTGGCCACTGAAAGAGAAGTGGGGATTCCCCATATCTTCATGGAGTTGATCACTGGTTTTAATAGTAGGGATCTCTCAAATAAAATTCCCCCAGGGCTTGGAGTACCCTGCCATGCACAGACTGGGGAAGCACTGAGGGAGCTTGGGTGGCTCATTTGTTGATACATTTGCCCTTCCCCTTTCCCAATAGATTGAGAGCTTCATTCAGCCAGGCATTGAATCTTTTTATTTTAAATCAGCAGTAACATAGGTAGTACCTGGACCACAATGAATACCTCCCACACCCATTCCAGCCAGAGGGAGAAAAGAAAAGGAATGCTTATGGACTGCAAACTAATATACTGTTTACTATATGCCCCGCACTTTTCTAAGTGCTTCATATACATTAACTCGCTTTATCCTTGTATTTAGCGATTATAATAACTTTAATTTTATAGATGAGGAAACGGAAACTAAGAGACATTAAGTAACCTGGCCAAGATCACACAGCTAATTAGTGGAGGGTCTTCTATACCCCACTATTGTGGTGGCAGTTTCAATCTGAAGAGAAGTTGAGGATTTTAAATGAGGTTTCTGTGCAGTTTCATGCCTCGGGCCCCCAAAATCTCAGTAGTTTTGTGTTACGTATTTTCAGTTTTGGCTTTCATCCTTGGAAACCCATTTGTAAATGGAGACAAATCATCTCTGGGCCCTCATGCACATCCTCTTTTCCCTGAATAGTCCTGGTGGGGGAATTGACGAGCAGAGGGGTTGAAACTCTGGGGCTGGGAGAAATTAGGGAGATTTTTCTCCCCACATTTTCCCCACTCATCTTTTTGGTTTTGACACTGCTCCTGGGTATATGAGGCATGGAGTTACCTTCCCATCTTTGGAAACACACAGGTTTCTCTAGGTAACACTTTTCTTTTTCTATTTTTGTTGGGGAAAATCATTATTTATTTGTGTTTTTAAAATATGCTTCTCCATAGCTGGTCATTTACAAACTTTCAAAATTGCTCAATGTTTTCTTCAGAAATAAGAGCTATTTCTTATTTTTTTATTGTTTAAAGTATTACATATGTCTCCTTTTTCCTCCATTGACCTCTCCCCAGCCATGCCCTCCTCCCCTGCCACATGCCCTCAACCTCTCCTAGTGTCTGTGTCCATTGGTTAGGCTTATATGCATGCATACAAGTCCTTTAGTTGATCTCTTACCCTCCCCCCATGCCCTCCCCTGTCTTCCCACTGAAGTTTGACAGGCTGTTTTATGCTTCTCTGTCTCTGGATCTGTTTTTTTGTTCATCAGTTTATGTTGTTCACTATATTCCACATATGAGTGAGATTATGTGATATTTATCTTTCTCTGACTGGCTTATTTCGCTTAACATAATGCTTTCTAGGTCCATTCATGCCGTTTCGAATGGTAAGAGTTCTTTCTTTTATAGCAACATAGTATTCCATTGTGTAGATGTATCACAACTTTTTAATGCACTCATGTGCTGATGGGCCCTTAGGTTGTTTCCAAATCTTAGCTATTGTAAATTGTTCTGCTATGAACATAGTGGTTCATATATCCTTTCCGACTAGTTTTTCTGGTTTCTTGGGATATATTTCTAGAAGTGGGATTACTGGGTCAAATGGGAGTTCCATTTTTAATTTTTTGAGGAAATGGGTAAGACTTTCAATATGAGTTTTTCCTCATTTGTTTAAGGAGAGTTGATACAATTTATTTATTTTTTTCTAGCTATGCATCTTCATTTTCTTCATTGGCTTTTATAAATTGAGCAATTTTATAATTTGGGTCCATTTTGTCATCTGACCCCAGAAGTCAAATAATTGTATTTCTTCCAGAAATATTCATAATTTAATTTTCCTTTTTACTTAGCTGCATTTCTCTAACTTGTGGAAAGAACAGAAATGCAGACTTATGAGGTCTGTGAGTCTGAAGTTTTCTGGTGAAAGACAAAAAAAAAAAAAATCACACCTGGCTTCCATTTGATGAGGATTCCATATGCTTCGTTATGTTCTTGGGATCCCCAACGGGCTTTTAAACATATAGAAGTTAGCATTTTTGTTAGATCATATTAATAAATAAAAGCTCTGCTTTTTTTATTCTTGCTCTAAGGGAGAAAAGAGACATTGTGTTTAATATGCACTGTACCAACAACCATGGCGAGAGTCCAATACATTCCTTGATTTAGATCTTAAAGAATATTTAGTTTAAACAAATTCCTTCCCACTCTCCACCACCCCGAACCCCCAGGTGTTTTCTAATTATGTAGCCGGTTGGCCTAAGAGGCTGCCCATGCTGACCTGTGCTGTTCCTCTTATAGGATTTGTCCTCCTGAAGGTATTCAGGGTTCTTCCATTTCCTTTCTCCTAAAAATAGAATGGTGTGTGCTTACAGTAATTTAGACTACTCTTGTCCATGTTAAGGGAAAAACGTCCATGGATTTCTGCCCTTAATTCTCTCTAAATTACATTTGATTTGGTTTTTAAGTGGCGCCAAAATAATGCATGATAGTAAAACCTCACTTTCAAAATTGAGATTTGGTACATTTCCAGCGGTGGTAATAGAACACCCTTTCTAAGATTTTTTAAAAAAAGAATTGAATAAAAGTATTTTTCTAGGATTAAGTCAAGTCCTATTTGGAAGTAAGACTATGGGTTACACATAGCTGGATTTCAAACATAAGGTATTTCAGTCGATTGCTTCTATAAATCACTTACTATTGTAAGGTCATGTGTCCTAATTTTTAGTTTAGAAAATATGGGCCCTATCTTTCCTTTCTAGGACTGCCAAAACACATGACCACAAGCTGGGTGTTAAACAACAGAATATTAATTTTCTCACAGTTCTAGAGGCTAGAACTCCAAGATCAAGATGTTGGCAGGTTTGCTTTTTTCTGAAGTCTCTCTCCTTACTCATCTTACTGTGTCTTCACCTGGTCTTTCCTCTGGGTGTGAACACATCTGTATCTCCAAAACAAACATATTTGAAGTACTCAGTATTAGGACTTCAACATATGATTTGGGGGGAGGGCACAATTCAACCCACAATCATCTTCTGGCCCCTGATAGGTCCTTGTGACCCGAACTTCTTCATGATATTCATTACAACATTGAAGAATGATGGTGACTTCAAGGGGTTGAAACACTGCTTGATACCATCAAATAATACAGAATTTTTAAATCACTCCCAACAAATAATAATATAAGTATATTATTATTATACTAGTACCCCTGTGCATGAATCCGTGCACCAGCAGATCACTGCTGCCCTCCAGTAGCTCTCCACCCACTGCCTGGCCCTCCTGTAGCTCCCTCCCCACCCCCCCACCACATAGCTTGCTGCCCTGCCCCCTCCTGTAGCTCTCTACAGCCTGTTTGTAGCTCATTGCCCCATCCCCCTGCTGATCCGTGATCTGGTCGTTACACAGTCAGTTGTTACATAATGACCATTTGCATATTACATCTTTATTATATAGGATAATACATAGAAAAATCCCAAAGAGCCTTTAAATAAAAAATACCTTAGGCTAGCAATCCCAGATTCTTAGACCACCACCGATGATAAATGACATCTCAGTATTTATCCATTAGTTAAAGTTTATAAAGTGATGCACTAATTTTTCATCTCCTATTACTTAAGCAGGCATGTGGCTCTGCTAGGAGAAAACGAATACCCTCCTGTCCTGGAAGAGTTTGTAGTTTAGGATTGCAAAGATTTCAGACACAGCAGAGTCACATATTTGAGTAAGCCACCTATCAGCTGGGCTACTCGCCATGCACTTCTTAGATCTAGGTCAGATCTGCTCAAATCTCTGTCCACCAGACAATTGGAAGTTCAATGCTGTTGCCCAAACTCCTGTACATTCCTATGTCACACTCCCAGTCATGTCTACTTTCAGTTTCCAGCTCCTATTGCCTTCTTCTCCTCCACTCTATGTCTTAACAACTGTTTCTTTATCTTTTCCTTGGCGTCAACTCACACATAGGACATAAACCTTCCATTTTCCATGCTCCTTGTAAAATACAGCACACACGACGCAGCTGTATGCAGTAGATTTTTGCTGGCGACTTGATGACAAGGACAGTTATATTGCACAGCCAGAGAATGATCACTTTAAAATTGAATACTAGACCCCCTGTTCTTCATATGTTTCTTGGGCATTTCTACCAACTCTAATTCCATCCCTCTACTCCTTTGCTGAACTCCTTTCTAGGCTTTCTTCTTCTCCTTTCCTTCTCTCCTTATCTGCCTCACTTTTCTGCTTTACCTTACCTCACTCGCTAAATCCACTTAATTCTCTTTCATTAAACTAGCCGAGCAGTTGAACTCTCTTTCTGTAGTTTGCTTCAAAATTATACCCTCAAGGCTTCACCTTTGACCCCATTTGGCATCAAGTGTTTTCTCATACAAACAGTTCCATTCCCAAAGTGAGCTGCTAGAGTTAAATAGGAATAATGAGTTTTCTTTTTAATAAAAAGAAAATTTTTATCCTTACCTGAGGATATGGTTAATAACGAGAGAGAGAGAGAGAGAGAGAGAGAGAGAGAGAGAGA
>PVJC01048375.1:0-12557 GCA_004026665.1 Murina feae | reverse complement strand
CCTTCACAGACAAGAAAAAGCTAAAAGAGTTCATCACCACCCAACCAGTATTATATGAAATGCTGAAAGGTATCCTTTGAGAATAGAATAGAATCAGAGGCATAGAAAGGGAGTGGACTGACAATTTTCGGGGGTTAAGGGTGTTGGGGATGCGTGAAGAGACTGGACAATAATTGTACACCTATGGTTGAGGACAATGGGGGGGGGGCAAGGTCAGAGGTTGGGGGGGGAATTGGGAGGAGGGGAGCTATGGGGGAAAAAAGAGGAACAACTGTAATAATCTGAACAATAAAAATAAATTAAAAAAAAAAAAAAAAAAGCCTACAGGGCAACATACCACTGTCCCCTCCTCCTGAAATAGAGCCTGTGGAGTCTGTAATACCTAAAGCCCCGATGCTGGACGAAGTATTTCCTGATAATCCACCTCCAGTGTGGGGGAGTTCATCAACTAGATCCTCAGTTACAGGATCCTACGTTAGGAGAGCTTTTGGCTTGCCCACTTACGTAAGATCAACAAGATAAGAGAGTTTATGAGCCACTCTCCTTTAATACCTTTGAAGAAATAAGGAAAACTGTTAGATAAAATGGGGCTAACAGTCCATTTACAAAAGGACTCTAATGCCTTATCTGAAAAATTATCACATGACCCTTGGGACTGGCAGATTTTAAACAAAACAACTCTGGACACCAATCAATATTTCTTAGAGAGAGCAGAATACAAAGAGATCTGTAATCAGGATGTTTGTGGGTGTTCACTGTTCACCCCACCAGGGAGCCCTCTGGGCCACATTCTAGAGGCAAGTCCTGTGCTTTCCCCCATCAATAAATACAGAAAAATCACCCTGAATAATTAACTGAAGACTAGTTGGAGAGAACCCTGATAACCAATGATGCAAAGTGGAGACTGCATAGAGACTGGTAGGAAGTGCAGAGGCACAAAAGGGCTGGCCGGGCTCCCACAGACAGCAGCTGAAGTTCTGGAGACATATTTCAGCTGTAGGGGTTCCCACTGAGAATTCTGTGGTCAAAACCCCAAGCTGAGCTCCCCAGCCCAGAGCAACAGAAGTGAGAAAGATGCCCATATTACATCTGGCTGTGAAAAGCAGCAGGATTGCTATCTGCCAGTGAGAGATGTCTAAGAATGCAGGCACCCTCTTAAATGGCCAATGCACAAATTTTGTGTGCAGCCACTACCTTGGGCTCTGGCAGAGCAGACTGGAGCTGTGTGAGGAGAATCCAGGGTTGGGAGCTCTGGGTTGGAGTTTAGAGGGCAGCCACCCCAGTTTCCTGTACTGAGTCAATCCCTCATGCTGCGGAGGACATTTTTCTCCACCAGATCTTTGCTTTCCAGGCACTTTTTGCCTGAAGCTAATCAATATTGTCAACTGGTCTACAGGCAGAGGCGGCTCTCTGCTTCTGGAGGCTTTGAATCTTTGCCTGACCTCCTTCCAGGCCTGGGGCTAGGAAAAGCAGACTCTGGCGCACAGCTTGGTCCTTTCCAAAGGCACCCAGCCCCAGCAGAGGGAGTCACAAGCTGTAAATTGCTCATATTTAATAACAGGATATGCAGGGCCAGTCACAAACAGCTCTGACATTGTCCTGCACCAGAGTTTGGGAATCATAGCAGATCTACCTAATACATACACTCAAACCCAAACAGGCAACCAAAATGGGGAGACAAAGGGGGGGAAAAGCCCCAAATAGAAGAATGAGAGAATTCTCCGTAAGAGTTAAGTGAAATGGAGATAAAGCATTTATCAGATATAGAGTTTAGAATAATGATGGCAAAGATGCTCAACAGCATGAGTAAAGATAGAGTAACTATGAAAAAAAAGACCAGTCAGAAATAAAGAATGACATAGCACTAATACAGAACACATTGGGAGGAATGCACAGCAGTTTAGGGGAAGCTAAGGATCAGATCAGTGAATTAGAAGACAGGGTAGGGGGGAAAAAATCAACCAGAGAACCAAAAAAGGAAAACCAAAACAAAACACAAAAACAATTAAAAAACAGGAGGAGCACTAACTGTTTGGACTCAGTGGATAAAGCGTAGGCCTGCAGACTATAGGCCCCAGGTTCAACTCTGGTCAAGGGCATGTACCTTGGTTGTCGGCATATCCCCAGTAGGGGGTGTGCAGGAGGCAGCTGATGTTTCTCTCTTACTGATGTTTCTAACTCTCTATCCCTCTCCCTTCCTCTCAAAAAAAAAAAAAAAAAAAAAAAAAAGTTAAAAAAACAGAACAAAACAGGAGGAAAGCTTAAGGGAGCTGTGTGACAACATGACACATAACAACACTTGCATAACAGCAATATCAAAAGAGGAAGAATGTGAGCAAGAGATGGAGAATATGTTTGAAAAAATAATGGCAGATAACTACTGTAATCTGGTAAAGGAAATTCATACAAGTTCAGGAGGCACAAAGAGTCCCAAGTTAGAAGAACACAAACAAGCCCATGCCCCAACACATCATAATTAAAGTGCCAAAAAGTAAAGACAAAAATAATCTTTTAATATGTTTTGTTTTGTTTTTTAAAGAGATGAAGGGAAAGGGAGAAATAGAAACACCTACTGGCTGTCTCCTGCACATCCACTACTGAGAACTAAACCCCACAACCTGGGAATGTGTCCTGAGCAGAAATTGTACCAGCAACTTCTTGATGCATGGGATGATGCTCAACCAACCGAGCAACACTGGCCAGGTCAAAGAAAGAATCTTAAAGGCTGTGAGAGAAAAGCAATTTGTTACTTACGAAGGAACGCCCATAAGGCTGACACCTGATTTCTCATCAGAAACTCTACAGGCCAGATGGGAATGGCATGAAGTATTCAAGGTAAGAAAAAGGAAGGATCTGAAACCAAGATTACTATATCCAGCAAGACTATTATTCAAAATAGATGGAGAAATAAAGAGCTTCCCAGGCAAAAAAAAAAAGGCTAGAAGAGTTTATCACCACCAAACTAACACTGCAAGAAATGCTAAAGGGACTGCTATAATGAGAAGAAATAGAGCACTGTCCTCTGAACCAACAGGTCACCAGTTAGATTCCCAGTCAGGACACATGCCCAAGTTTCGGACTCAATCCCCAGTAGACTGTGTGCAGGAGGCAGACAAAAGACGTTTCTCTCTTATTGATGATTCTATATATCTCTAAAATAGCAATAAAATGAAAAAAAAAAACAAAAACGGAAATTGCAGCTGATTCCTCTTTGAGTTTGAAAACTTAAAAAAAAAACCCACACAAAACAAATATTAAGCATATAAAGAAAAACACCAAACAAAAGAATGATGAAGACCACAGGAAACAGTAACTGCCATTCTGCTGGTTACAAATCCCTAGGTTATCTTAAATATTTTCAAATAAAAATGAAAGAGAAAGAGGGAAGACCCTCTGCCCAAGGTTCATACTCACGGAGAAACAGAAATACTAAGTTATTTGAACAGGAAATAGAAAGGAAATGCAGAATGATTAATTCTGCTGTTGAAAATGGCTTTACCTAAAAACCACCTAAATACTGTATGAAAGATTCCTTAAGTTATTGGATTTATGTTTCAATAAGGACCATGTAATTCCTAACTGAAAGTCACCTTTTGTTTGTCAATACATAAGAGTACTGAAAAATCCCTCATCCCCACTATATACAGCTTAAGGTATTACTACCAATACTGTCATTGAGATGAATATGGGCAAGTTGGGCCTGTGACACAAAGCAAGATTATTTGGAGCAAATATGCCTAGATTACTAACAATCCTGAAAAGGATGGATGGCTGCATAAAGGCAGTCTTACTGGCTTGACAGCTATTTCACACAAGAAACTCCTTGTAATTACTGAAGACTACAAATCAACCAGGAAAACCAATTATTACCATGTGTCTGAATACTACCAAAGTCTTACATGTCCACAATCATCAATAGAACTATTTATCATATTGTTTAAAAAAAAACGTTAAAACGGACCAGTCTTAGGAAAAACAAAAAATCTCTGGAATGGCTATATCAAAAAAGCAGGAAAATAACAAGTTCTAACAAAGATGTAGAGAAATGTGAACCCTTGAGCATTACTGGTAAGAATGTACAATGGTGCAGCCACTGTAGAGTTTGGAGGTTTCTCATAAAGTTAAACCCAGAACTACCATATGAATTCCACTTTTATCCAAAGTAATTAAAAGCAGAGAATCCAACAGTTACCTGTGCACCAACATTCACAATCACCCAAAGGTGTAAGAAAACAAACCAATATTCATCTCCAAATGAATAAACAAAATTAGGTACATACACACAAATTATTTAGCTTTAAGAAGGAATGGAATTTTAATGTGGTACAATATGGCTTGACCTTGAAAAAATTATTCTGTGAAATAATACATAGGAGGGCAAATAGCATATACTGCACTTATACTGAGTGCAAATCCATAGAGACACAATGTAGAAGGTACCAGAGGCTGGAAGGAAAGGATCAGGCAGAGCATTTGCTTAACATTTAGAGTCTGTTGGGATACCAAAAAAGTTTTGGGGATAATAGTGGTGATTTTTCACACAACCTCTGAATGAATTTAACGCCACTGAACTGTACACTCAGGATGATTATAGTATTACACGTATTACAATAAAGAAAAACACACCCCCTCATCTCAAGAATAGCTGGCCTACAGAAAGAACATGTCAATTCTCATTATTCACCATAGTTACGTTTTATTAACACTGAGCCATCATTCCTAATTAAAATGCAGATAAGTCCCTGCAAGCTTCTGGTCAGATTGCATCAACCAATCAATACAAAACAAAACAAGGTTGTGTTTTAGGATTATTTTTTAAGACACCTTACGTCTACAGTCATGCACTGCTTAACAATAGGGATGCGTTCTGAGAAATACATCAGCCAACTGTTGTGCAAACATTATAGAGTGTATTTACACAAACCTAGATGGTATAGCCTACTACACACCAAGGCTGTGTAGTATAGTCAATTTCTTGGCTACATACCTGTACATTATGTTAATGCACAAAACATGAGATTAAATCAAGCACAAGAGAAAATAATGCAATTAAGAAATGATGTAAGACCAAGATGTATGAGGCTGTTGCCAGGGTAACATGGCATACTATTCCATAGGAAAATTTTGGTTAGTAAGAGAAAGAGTACACTAAAATAGTGATAAATAGAACAGTAAATATACTAACCAGTAGCAGTCATTTATTCATTATCAAATACTATGTACCATACAAAATTGCATGTGACATACTTTCACACGACTGGCAACACAGGTTTGACACCAGCATCACCACAAACACTCGATATCACTAGGCAGTACGAATTCTCAGTTCCATTATCATCTTATGGAACCACCATAGTATATGCAGTTTGTTGTTGATCTAAACATCGTTAGGCAGTGCCTGTGTATAACTAATTCACTAACATTGAACTCCTGGCCAAAAGTATTATAAGTCAGGTCTGAACAAAGCTTTATCTAATATCCATATTTTCTTCATAGGGGACATCAGTCTTTCCATATTTAGGAATTATAGATAGCACTTCAACATTATGCCTGGGGGCCATCAAACGATGTAATCATCAAGAAAAAGCACAAAATGTGAAATATATGGCAAAAATGGATGATGAAAAAGACATTTGTTTAGAGAATATAGAGAACTCAAACAAAATGGCAGAGCATAACCTTATTCATGGTCAGCTGGGACAAATGCACTGGGGAACTCAAATTTTTTTGCAACTCTGGTCTGTTATTCTACACTGGTAATACATTTAGGAAATTATACAGAACAAGAACTGATGTTAGTTTTATAAATAAATTTTAGTGAACTGGTAAATTTGCATATATGGTATGATGAATAATGAAGATTGACTATGCTATCTAAATAAAGTTAAGAAATGAAAGGGTCTAGCATGTAAAACTGAACTATTCTTTAGATGTGGACTTACCTTCCCAAGAAGTTTGACAAACAAAGGCCATAATTTTAAAACATATGTCTCATTTTTACTCATAAATAGCTTCTGGAGTTCTGAAAGTAATTTCTGCAAACAAAAGCAAAATTATTTACCAAAAGGACTCTTACAAAGGAAAAAATATGCAGTATCAAATTGGCTGATTATTTTAGCCAAATAACTTTAACCAATGTTTTATAAGGAAAACTTTTACATACAGCAAAGCTGAGTTTTATGATAAATGTCCAAATATAAATCATCATTAACATTTTACTAATGCTTTTATTAACACAATCTGGCCATTCTTTCATTCATTAATCCAGCTTAAATTTTTTCTATTATTCTTTTCCCTAAAAACTTCTGCATGCATTATCATTAATTAGATTTCAAATGAATGTTTAACTTCTCACTCTGTTAACTTTAAAAATACATTAATAGCTTCATGGGTAAGACTGAGAAAACTAGTTCAAATTTATAAAGAATTTTACATATGATCTTAAAAATTAATAAACTTATCAGAATAAAAAACTTGCAAAAACAAGGGCGATACTTCATTAGATTCCAAATATTATTATGAAGTAACTTTAAAATGAACAGACTAAACCCCACGATTTAGAGTTTGGAAGCTTCCCTCACTGCCTGGATTACTGCGGTATGACCTAACTAGTTTCCCTGCTCCTACTCAATCCCCTTTAGAGTCTGTTCTCAACATAGACAGAGCGATCCCTTTAAAACCCAAGTCAGTACCACTCTCCTAGACTCAAAACCTCAAATATGATTTTCAGTAGAACCGAGTCTTACAATGACCCCCAATGTGATTTGGTCCTCTGTTTCTCTGAAATCACTTCCTACTTCTCACCTTCATGAATTCCACTATTAAACTGCTCAGTGTTCACTAAACACAACCATCAGAGCAGGGCCTTTTGCTCTCATGGTTCCTCCAAAGAGCTATCTATCCCCTGTATCATCTTCAAATCACTGTTCAAATACCTATTTTTTATCTTCCCTGATCACTTCACCCTTCCTCTCCAATGACATTCTCCCAGTCTAATTCCTGTTGTTCTCCATAATGTTCTTCACTAAATCTACTACATACTGTATTATCTCTACCACTAGAAAATAAGCTCCACAAATCCTTTTGTTCACTGGTATACTTAGTGTCTAAAACAATACCCAGCATATAAGTGTTCAATAAACATTTGTTACAAGAACAAAGGTTGAAAAACCTAAAGCTTGGGGCAAATGATAACTTTAAGAAATTACACAGCTGATGCATTTGTGGGTATTGAATTTATATTCACTGGGATTATGCTACAACCACCCAAATAGCACTGGATTAGTTAATACTTTGCCTTTTCCAAAAATGCAGTCCCTTTCAATCAATATTCACCAGGGACTGTATAAAATGCCTGGATCATAGTAACGCTGAATAGACAGCTCTCTTCCTCACTGTAGTGCAAGAGCAGTATGCCAACACTAACTTAAGCAATTCACTGTTTTAATTCAGAGGAATTTCCTAGATCACAATACAATTATATCAACATGAGCCCTAAGCATGGTGAAGAACCTTACAATGCAGTATTCAAAAAATCCTTACAAAAATACTTACAGTAGTCATAAGCTGCTCTGTGATAGAAGCTATTTCTTGTTGTTTCTGAAGCAACAATGGCATTCCCATCTCTAGAGCAGTTGCTCCCCGCAAATGTACCTTTTGGGCCGAATGAACCACCAAAGGTATGACCAGTTTTGCCCACCTAATTGACTCTTCTCCCATTTGAATTGGGACTTGTTCAATTAGCCTATAAGAGAGAAATCAATGAATAAATTAGTTTGACCTCACCTTTTATATCTACCAGGAAAATAAGCAGCACACACAGAAATATGCATGGTACGGAACATTTGTTTTGGAGTATGTACATATATTCACACTCAAAAAAAATGTAATTTTTCTACTTCTATATTATTCTTATACATTTTTAAAATAAAGTATTTTGTCTTTAAAGTTTTTTTTAAACACTAATTATTTTTATATAGTTAAATTCAGTGTTCTTATGGGACAGCCAGAGAACTG
The DNA here is from genome assembly GCA_004026665.1 of Murina feae. Classification (NCBI taxonomy): domain Eukaryota; kingdom Metazoa; phylum Chordata; class Mammalia; order Chiroptera; family Vespertilionidae; genus Murina; species Murina feae. Next base: position 4,541 of record PVJC01048375.1, on the reverse strand, counting down.
TGATACAATGTGAGCATTAATGAGGGCATCAGAACATTTAATTAGAGCAAATAGCTCAACTACTAAAGAAAACTTTAAGACTAAGCATATCAACAAAGAACAGGATGAGAAGGAAAAAAGTAGGGATTTTCTTTTTCTGCCATCTCCTGTAAGCACTGTAACTTACATCCTAACCACCCACTACAACTCACTTAGAAGTCTACTTTTTTTTTTAAACTCTTGCAAAAGCTTGAACAGAAATAATTTTTTTAAAATATATTTTTGATTCCAGAAAGGAAGAGGGAGAGGGAAAAACATCGATGAGAGAATTATTGCTCGGCTGCCTCCTGCACACCACCCACTGGGGATTGAGCTTGCAACCTGCGTATGTGCCCTGACTGGAAATTGAACCTTAACATCCTGGTTCATACGTCGACACTCAACCACTAAGCCATGATGGCTAGGCCAACATATTTAATGTGTTTACATCTTCTAATCTAATAAAAGAGTAATGTGCAAATTAACCATCACTCTGAGACACCTAAGCCACACCCACCAGCCAAGCCATGCCCCCAGCCAATCAGAGCAACTATATGCAAATTAACCCAGCCAAGATGGCAGTTAATTTGTATATATAGGCGCAGAGCAAAAACTGAAGACAGCCTAGAAGGAAGCCAAGTGCTGCAGAAGGGAGCGAAGCCTGCTTCGCTCCAGCTCAGAAAGCCATATTCTTGCAGGAATAGGCTGAGGAAGCCCTATTCTTGCAGGAATCTTCCTGCAATGGGCCTCTAGTTTACTATAAATTCATCATCTCTTCCTTTTTTAAAAAAATATTTTTTAATTGACTTTAGAGAGGAAAAGAGAGGGGGAGAGGGAGGGAGGGAGGAAGGGAGGGAGGGAGGAATATCAATGATGAGAGAGAATCACTGATCGGCTTCAGCAACTGAGGCATGTGCCCTTGACCGGACTCCAACCCAGGACTATTCAGTCTGCAGGCTGCTGCTCTATCCATTGACCCAAACCGGCTAAAGCAAGAAATAATTTTTAAACCCAGAATTGTGTTATCAGCAGCAGCCTAACCAAGACTTTATTTTTAAGACTATCTCAGTAAAATTAAACAAAGAAACCTACTAACTTAAGCACATATATTTCCTCCTTCTTCCTGTTACTTTTTTCTTGAGACTTTTAGTCTAGAAGACATTTTCCTCTTTTAATGTCTAACTCAAATTCAAGTCCCGAAAGTCCTCTCCTTGAAGTAAATTCAACTTCCTGGAACTATTCTTCCAATTTGCTGAGCATCCAAATTCATACCTTATGATGACATTTAATGCTTCATAATCAACAACAGCAGAATGCATCTCTCCTCTATTAAATACTATTTCTAATGAATCAATTATACTGGGTACCTAAAAGAACAAAATAAAAACAAATCAAGTAAGCCTGAATTTTTTTTAAATGGCATGTATTTAAGAAGATATATATAAAAACCATACTCACAGCTTTGCCAATAACTTCAGTGGGGAACGTCTGCTTGGATATCACCCAAAGTGCCCTCGTACGTACATTTTTGTCTGAACTCTTAACATTATCATTCAATTTTGAAAGCAGTTCTTGAATATTTTTCTCTGAAAAACAAACAGCTTTAATTACGTGGAAGAGTTTTACATCCTTTAAAACACCAAATATAGAGAAAAAAAATTAAATGCATATCCAAAGAGAAGGACCAAAGAACCAATGCTGATATCAAACTGCTTTCCCAAAACACAAAAATAAGTAAGAAGGTATATTTAGAGAAAATAGTAGACTGTAAATCAGATATTTTGCACAATTAATTTTATAGATATCATTAGGTTTGAACATACAAGATAATTTTTGGCATGATGTTATGAATCCTACATCTGTCTGAAAATGAACAACTACTTTAGATTGCTACCATTTCTATATAGTGTGGAGCAAAAGATGTAGTTTGTGAGCATGTTAAAGATTGTTCTTGTATTATTTATTATTAATTATTACTAGAGGCCTGACACACGAAGATTCCTTTAAGAATGAGCCTTCCTTCCCCTGGCTGCCAGCACCGCCTTCGCCTTTCTGCCTTTCCGCCTTCCCACACTGCCCAAAGGCCCTGAGCCGCCTTTCCGCCTTCCCACGCTGCACAGAGGCCCGGAGTGGTTGGGGCGGTGCGAAATGCCTGCATGCTTGGGGCCTGTATATGCTAACTGACCACCACCTTTATTGGGTTGATTTGCATAGTCAGTCCTGACAGGCTGGTGGGCGTCGCAAAAGTATGGTCAATTTGCATCTTTTTCTTGTATTACTGTAGACTAGAGGCCTGGTGCACGAAATTCATGCACAGGTAGGGTCCCTAGACCTGGCTGGCGATCAGAGCCTTTGTCCCCCCTGCTTCAGGGTGCCGGCCAGGGCCTTCCTTCTTTCCGCGCCACCCCCTGGTGGTCAGCACGTGTCATAGTTAATGGTAGGTTAATGGTAGAAGTCCCAGTCAGTCAAACTCCCAAGAGTACAATTTGCATATTAGCCTTTTATTATATAGGGTTGCCAATGCACATTGTATGTACCAGCATACTGGTCAGCAGGTCAGTTGGTCACTTAGCCTTATAGATATAGATTATTTTCCATATAAACTGTAAACCTACTTTTGCCCCACCCTGTACATAAAAAAGAGCAGAAGCTTCTCCCTCAGAAAACAGATGTTAACAACTTTCTGCCATCTTTATTCCCTAATTCCTGATTTCTTCTCTAAAGATCATTTCCTAGGTTTCCTTTACCATGTCAAACTGCTAGCTTAGAGCAACAATTAGATTAGTTGAAAATTTAGAAAACATCAGTTAAGTCTTATTTTCAGTTCCAAATCATCCCACTTACCACTAAGTAAAAACATTCTAATTCAGCATATTTTTTACTGTATGTGCTTATACAAAGTAAGTGACCATCTAAATTAACTACTAAAGCGGGTAAGAGTTTCCAAAGGAGAAAGTTCAAGTTTTCATAAGATTTATAAATAAGCTTATTTTCTTTTAGACCAAATTTTACAATTATCAAAGAGCTATGTCTAAGAAAAACTAAAGCTTTCCAATAATAATCTAAACATCTAAATTACATTATCAGCCCTGTTCAGTGTGGCTCAGTTGGTTGAGTACTATCCTATGCACCAAAAGGTTGCTGGTTTGAATTGCGGTCAGGGGACATACCCAGATTTTCGGTTCAATCCCCAGTTGAGGTACATACAGGAGGCAACTAATTAATGTTTCTCATATCTATGTTTTTATCTCTCTCCAAAAAAAAAACAAAAAAAAAACCTAAAATAAAAAAGATTTTTAAAAATATTATGAACCTAACAGAGGTAACAGTACTTTTCACAGTATCAAAATATATACTTATAAAGTCTTAAAAATATTAAGTCATAATAAATTTAACTACCTGATAATCCTGAGGTAATTTTGGGATTATATAAACAAAACCCCAAGGCCTGTAGAGCAGCACAACTGAGCTCTGAATTTTGACTGGAAATGTGAGCCTACAGGAAAAATAAAATCACACTCAATTACAAATGAGTACAATTGTGAATCAATCTTTAGAGAACAAAGTTTGATTAAAAAGCAAAATTACATTTTAATCAAACCAATCAATAAATCTTTTAAAGTATATGAAGTAAGGCCAGGAGTCCATGTATATAGTTTGGCAAAGAGCAAAAACTATATAAAGATCAACAAAATAAAGAACATTTTTCTTGGCCCTGGCCTGGTAGTTCAGTTGGTAAGAGTATTGCCCCAATAAACCAAGATTGTGGTTTCGATCCCTAAAGAACATTTTTCTTAAAAGATAAAGAACATTTCCATATATCTGAAAGCAAAGGAAAAGTCAACCAAATGGAAGATGTTAAAGACACTAGACATGTCAGAATGGCTATCATCAACGAATCAACAAACGACAAGTGCTGGAGAGGATGCGGAGAAAAAGGAACACTGGTGCACTGCTGGTGGGAATGCAGACTGGTGCAGCCACTATGTAAGACAGTATGGAGTTTCCTCAAAAAATTAAAAATGGAACTCCCATTTGACCCTGCGATCCCACTTCTGGGAATATATGCCAAGAAACCAGAAACACCAATCAGAAAGGATATATGCACCTCATGTTCATAGCAGCACAATTCACCATAGCTAAGATTTGGAAACAGCCTAAGTGCCCATCAGTAGATGAATGGATTAGAAAACTGTGGTACACATAGCTAAAATATGGAAACAGCCTAAGTGCCCATCAACAGATGAATGGATTAGAAAACTGTGGTACATCTACACAATGGAATACTATGCTGCTGTAAAAAGGAAGGAGTTCTTAGCATTTGCAGGAATATGGATGGAGCTGGAGAACATAATGCTAAGTGAAATAAACCAGTCAATGAAAGAAAAATACCACATGTCCTGACTCATCTATGGATAATAATAACCATTATAAACTGGTGAACAAAAATAGATTCAGAGGCAGAGCAACATCAGACTGTCAAATTACAGCAACAAGGACAGGGACGTTGGGGGGGGGGGGGG
>PVJC01048374.1:0-12570 GCA_004026665.1 Murina feae | reverse complement strand
AAAAAAAAAAAGAAAAGAAGTATGATCTGGTATTTTGTGGACAGGATGGAGCTATACTGGGGATGAATGGTAGGAAATATAGAGAGATTTCTACTTAATTCAGCAAAAATTTTACTCTGATTATGGGTTTCTTGAAAGGGAAAATAAATAGTGCTTGACATAGGGACTCAAAGTAATCATGATAATAAAATGAAGATAATATACAACATGCATAATTCTACAGATATACATTTCCATGTTGAAAATTATTATAATTGACTTTGTAACTGAAATGGCTTTATGGCAAACATTACTCTAAAATAATTCTAAAAAATAAGTCCAAAGGTAATTTTTACTTATTTACATGCAAAAGATTATGCAAACATTAACCTTAAAAATAAAACAAAGTAAATTAAAACTGCCAATTCCTTTTATTTCTCATCTTGATTTTATGTAGTTTGAGTTGGATATCCTTACCAGTTTTATTCAAATCTTCGTATAGCATATGGATTAAATTTTTTATTCTAATTCTCCCTCTCAGCTATGCTAGGCAACAAATGACAGAACTACTTCAGCTCAGGTTGTATTGTAGGAGAAATTCTGTGATATTTAATGATGAGAAACCTTTCATAATCCTATATAATAAAAGAGAAACATACAAAATAATGTCCCTCCGCTATGCTCAAGCCATGCCCAAAAGCCATGCCACCAGCCAATCAGGAGCGAGTATGCAAATTAACACAGCTAAGATGGTGGCGGCCACGGAGGTGAAGCAAGCAGGAGGCATGGGCTGCCCCCAGCAGTGGAGGAAGCCAAGCTTTCCACCTGCCCTGACTGGCTCCAATCAAGGCTACAAAGTTTCAATTATAGAAGATAAATAAATCCCAGAAAAAAAAAAATGGAGAGGGTGGGAGCTTGGGTCACTGGGAGTGTAGCCAGCCTGAAAACAGCCCTCAGCCCCTCACTCAGGTTGGCCAGACACCCCAGCAGGACTCCCCCACCCTGAAGGGGGTGTGGCCAGCCTGAAATGGCCCTCAGCCCCTCACCCAGGCTGGCCACACTCCCATGGGGTGAGGGTCCCCAATGGGGGTCTTGTTCTTTTATAAGAAATAAATCCAAAACAATGATCCGATAGACACAATTACTAATTCAGATAAACTTCCTCTGTAGGTATCTCTGTTGCAAGAGAAAAAGCAAAAAATACATGCCCCAAGAAACATTTCAACTATGAATCTACACTCATTAAAATATACAGTTCAAGAACTGAGATGTGTCCATTTTGACAAATCTTAAAAAAAGCTTTATTTGGGATGTTTATCAATATTTGTTTGTTAATCTTCACCTGGAATATTTTTTCATTGATTTTTAGAGAGAGGGATAGGGAGGGAGGGGGAAAGAGAGAAACATCTATGTGAGAGAGAATCATTGATTGGCTGCCTCCTGCATATCCCCTACTGGGGATCAAGTCCACAGCCCAGGCATGTGCCCTGACCCTTTAGTCCACAGGCCGACACTCTTTCCATTGAGCAAACTGGCTAGGGTGTTTTTGTGTGTTTTTTAGATAAATTTGAAATAAAAAAAAAATTAATAACTGAGAACTTTAGGGGCAGTGTGCTTACCTCCTCCTAAAGCAGGAGTTCTGTTAAACTGCTAGTTTGCTGCTTTTCAATGACATATATACATACATATACACACACACACTTATATATACTAGAGGCCCAGTGCACGAGATTCATGCACAGGGGGTGGGGGGGCAGTCCCTCAGCCCGACCTGCACCCTCTCCAATTATGGAGTTCTTGGGGCCTCTCGCAATCCAGGACCTCTGGTTCTTAACTGCTAACCTGCCTGCCTGCCCTAACCACTCTGCCTGCCTGCCTGCCTGATTTCCCTAACTGCCCTCCCCTGCTGGCCTGGTCACCCCTATTAACTTTCTTTTTTCATCTTATCCCCTTCACGCACTATTGTATTTGACTTCCTTATTGGCTTCTGCCTCTCACACAATTTTTCTCCTTTATGTAACACTTTTCCTACTGACTCATCATTTATAAACTTTTCTTTCCTCCTTATTTTCTACTTCTGTCCCATCATCATCCTTCCCATTTTTCTACAACCCTCCTTCCCTCCCCACATTCCTTCTTTCCTTTATCTTTACCTCTGCCCACACTCCCCTTTTCCTTCTTTCCCACCTTAATTTTTTTCTTCACTTCCTCCCTCTGACCTGCTTTGCTCCCTCCCCCATTCCTTCCTTCTTTCCATTCTTCTTTTAAGCTCTACCAGCTCCCCCTTTATAACTTTTCTTCCCTCCCTCTTTTTCTCTCATCCTGCCTTTGCCATACGTTCTTCTCTATTTACTTCCACTGTTTTAATACCTATCTATCTACCTGCCTAATTATCCACTATCATTTATCTTTTTTCTTTTCTGACTCCTACTTTTAAAATTTGTCCCCAGTACACAACTATACTTGATTTTCATTATAGCTCCTACAGTTCATTCATACATCCTTTCCTTCTTTAACTCTGCTGTCCACTGACTCTTTTATAAAGTTCTTCCTTCCCTCCTGTTCCACCCCTCCACCACCTGGTTACTTCCTCCAAACTCTCTGCAGCTGCTGCTCCCTCTGCCCCATCCCCACCCCCATCTCTCCATCTCCTGGCTCCCACAGGGGTTCACCCAGCTCTGAAGGGAGACCTTGGGCCCCTCACAGGAGTCCCCTGCCACCAGTGGTGGAAAAAATGGAGCTGGTGAGAGAGGAGGCCCAGGAGGGGGTGTGTGTGTGAGAGAGGGAGCAGCCCTCTTTCCCTCCTTAAAGCTTCCATGGGTAGGGGGCGTTAACCCCCAGTGCAGGGCTCAGCCCCGGGCAGGTGTTTGGTGCCCCCCATTCCCTAGTCTCCCTGGACCATCCTGCTGCCATTCCCTGCCCAGGACGCCCGGCCCAGTGAGGGTGGCCAAGACCCATGCAGCTGGGGCACTGCTGCTGCAAAGCAGGAGCGCCTCCACCTCCAGACCCTCATTCGGAACCCTCCAATGGCTGGCATCAGGTGTCTTCTAGGCTGCAGCCAGCGTCAGGCTCTGGGCCCAGTTCTGTGTCTCCCCTGGACCACAGGTGGGCGGCTTCTCTGTGTCCCCTGTGAGGCAGTGTGGGCAGCTTCTCTAGCGGCTGCGGCCTGTATCATGGGGCAGGCAGCTTCTTGGTCTCCTAGGTTGCAGTCAGCCTCAGGCACTGGGCCCAGCTTCTCAGTCTTCTCGAGGGCATGGGACAGGCAGATGTGGGGCAGGTGGCTTCTCCCAGGCTGCAGCCAGTGTCAGGCACTGGGCAGGGCTTCTCTGTGTCCCCTGGACTGCAGGTGGGAGGCTTCCCCACCGGCTGCGGCCTGGATCATGGGGCAGGAGGCTTCTTCATCTCCCAGCCAAAGCCAGCTTCAGGCTCTGGAGGCGGACTTCTCTGTCTTCCCTGACTTCTGTGTCTCCAACAGACCTGGAGTGGTCAAAGACGGGATGCTTGTGTGGTAGCTGTGGCTGCAACGCAATTATCCCAGCTCTGGCCTCCGCCATATTGGCTGGGTTAATTTGAATACAGCTGCTCTGATTGGCTGGTGGGTGTGGCTTGGCTGGTGGGTGTGGCTTAGGTATAACAGAGTGAGGGTTAATTTCCATATTACTCTTTTATTAGAGTAGATATCTACTGGAAATTAACCCTCACTCTGTTACACCTAAGCCAAGGCCACCAGCCAATCAGAGCAATGACATGCAAATTAACCCAGCCAAGATGGTGGCCAGCAGCCAGGGAGCTAGAGCAAACAGGAGGCTTCAGTTGCACTAGCGATGGAGGAAACTGCCTGCCTCGGCCGGGTGTGGCCTCTGCTCAAGGCAACAAAGTTTCAATTATAGAAGATAAATTATCCCCAGAAACCTGCTTCCAGCCAGCCTCAATGAGACCTTGGGTCAATGAGAGCTGTGGCCAGCCTGCAAACAGCCCTCAACCCCTCACCCAGGCTGGCCAGGCACCCCAGTAGGGACCCAAACCCTGAAGGAGGTGTGGGCAGCCTGAAAAAGGCTCTGAGCCCCTCACCCAGGCTCGCCAGGCACCTCAGTAGGGAACCGAACCCTGAAGGGGATGTGAGCAGCCTGTAAATGGCCATCAGCCGCTCACCCCAGCTGGCCACACTCTCATGGGGTGAGGGTCTGCAATGGGGGGGCTTGGCCAGCCTGCAAACAGCCATCAGCCCCTCAGCCAGGCTGGCCAGACACACCAGCAGATGGACATCCACTGAGGGAGTCCCAGACTGTGAGAGGGCACAGGCCGGGCTGAGGGACCCCCCCCCCCCGAGTGCACAAATTTTTGTGCACTGGACCCCTAGTGTGTATAGGGAGCAGGCCTAAGCTTCAGTCGGACATCCTTAGCGCTGCTGAGGAGGCGGGAGAGGCTCTTGCCATCACAACTATGCTGGCAGCCGTCAGTCTGGCTTGTGGCTGAGCAGAGTGCCCCCTGTGGGGGCTCACTGACCACCAGGGGGCAACTCCTGCATTGAGCGTCTTCTGCCCCCTGGTTGTCAGTGTGTCATAGTGACCAGTCATTCCCAGTGGTTCTGCTCTTAGGGTCAATTTGCATATTACCCTTTTATTATATAGATATGCTTTTTTAAACTATCGTTTCTACTACGTATATGATTCCTTTGCAGCTTTTTTTTTCTTTTTTCATCCTAGAAATGAAATAACATATTAATAGTTTACTCTGTACTAAGTTTTGTGACTGGCTTCCATTCATTACCTCATTTAATCCTCATGGTCGTTATACCATGTATTTCTGCAACTATCTCCCGAGTTTTACAGGTAGAGAAGCTGAACCTCTGTGGGTTTTAATACCTAATCTAAAGTCATCCATCTTATAGGATTGGACTCAAACTGTGATCTAACTGACTCCAGGCGTCGTACTGTCATGCTCTTTCAAATGTACCCTATGGTTGTGTTTGACTGTATACACTATTTTTATATATGCCATTTCTATCTCTAGTAATAAAGTTTCAAATAATATTGTTTGCCACCGAAATGTAATTGCTTTAATTATAGAAGTAGATGTGGTCTCAGTCTATAGTTCCATTTAGAATATATTTTTTTGTATTGTTTTCTATGTCAGTTATATTTCCCATATATTAAAATATGAAAAAAATGTGGGTGAAAATATAGGCTCTGCAACTGAACTTTTTCATTTTGGCAGAGGACATAGCCACTAGCTAGAACAGTTCCTCAGGTATGGCTGTGTGACGTTATTTATTGCCAGCAAAAGTAAGGAAGAAATAGCTTGAGCCCCATAAGTAGTTTGAGTGGCATTTACTGAAAAGGGACCATCTGATGTAGGGGAGGAAGAACACAGAGTAGCTTTATGATATAGGTATCAGTGCAGAAAGTAATAGGTCTTATTTTGGTTTCCACTTTATTTTCCCAAATTTCAAAGAGCAATCTTTCCTCTTCTCCTTACTGAAAATAGATTAAGATTCTCTCTCTCGCTCTCACTCTCCCTCCCTCTCTCTCTCTCTTTATTTGAGGAAGATGCCCATTTATCCAATTCCTGACCTTAAAGAAGTAAGTAAAAGCCTTTCTTTTAGATTTAAAAAATGAATCTGTGTTTCTTAAAATGTTTTTAAACATCTTTAAGAGCTTTAATAAAGTAGGATCTACTTCTAGATATGCAAAATAATAGTTCTTGGTATTTAAAATTACCCTGATAGTATTTAATAAGGAAAAAAAACCTCGATGTCATTAGGGTTATAATTACTAGACAGAGGAAAAGAAAAAAATATTTTTTTAAGAAATAGGCACACATGCAATGGTGTATTTGTGATAGACAAATTCAGATTAAGCATGTTAAGTCTTATGTTCTGTAGGTTATTAAAATATAACCCCAAAAATACAGATACTGTACCTAATATAATTGAAAAAAATTGTCATCAGTTGACTTATGGAAATCAGTTTGATCTACATATTTAAAGGTTGGGAAACTCGAACTAATCAGTTTAATAAAGACTGGAAAGTTGGGATTCATAATATACATAGTTGCCAAATCTTGGCTTCTGAGAGAGCAAATATTAGACAAGGAGAAACTAAACAAAATTGATATAATTTCATAAAACACAGTTTTTTTCTAAATGATCAACTTGTACAGTGTATCTAAGGCATATTTCCTGTTTCACCTTGATGATCAATAGGTGATTTGCTAGCAGATTTGACCATCATATTTGTGTAATCAATAAAGACAATTTTCTTTTGAAGTAAGAGTGATGTATTTAGCTAAAAATCACCCCAAAATATTCTTTATGTTTAGACACCTGTTGTAAAACCAGATGCTTGTCAGGATGCCTTCGTATTGACACCTCTTAGAAGTGTAGACATGATTATAATGAAACTGCTGTGGCAGCAGATCTGTCAATTTGATGTGACTCTGGAGGTGCCTTGTAGGGTTTTATTACCAATTATAGTAAATAACATTTCTCTTGTGAAAATGTGGAAAACGAGTTTCAGCGGACCTGTTATCGTTTTTCCAGGGTGATAGCAGTGTACTGAAAAAAATCCTACATGAGAGGTAAAATGTATTCCATTCATTGCTATACTGCTAGGCAGCCTCAGTATAAAGATTTAACTACTATTTCATGACATATTTGGAATACCAAACCTTAAATAAAATGAATAAATTACTTTGGGAAATGAATCTTTATGAAGAAATAATGGGTATAACTACTTTAACATTATAAAACCTCATTATGAAGTTATTCATTTAACGTTAATTCGGTATTAATTAAATATTTAATGCTTGGGTTGGAGGTTCATTATACTTATGAGTTCTAATGATATTTAGCCCACCCAGAGAAAAGGTTGTTCATCTGAGTAAAGAGTACAGAAGTCCCTTGAGTGACATAACTTTCTCACCATTCCCACCATCCCGCTGTGTATACGTATATCCCCCCACTTCTTCCCAGACTACTCTTCTAGATGAAAATCCCCTTTGCTTAAAACCCACTTCAGTTAGATGTCATTGCTTTATAGCAATAGGGACACATGTAACTTTTTCAGAATTTTAGGGGATGTTTTTCATGACGAAACACACAAAGTTGACCTGATTAACAATTTAAATGTATGTACAGTATTATTAACTTTATGTGTATTGTTGTGTAACAGATCTCCAGGACTTTTCCATCTTGCATAACTGAAAGTCCATACCCTTGGTACAGAAAGTCTAGGAAGTATTTTAATCACAAACCAGAAAAGATGCTTTTCCAGTGGGCAAACATTTTGACAGTACATGTTGTTAACCCGTGTGTGTGAATACTTTTCCTTAACATAAAATTGGTCTTTTTTTAAATTACAAAAGTAACACATGCCAATTCAACAATTTATATAATATAAGCACATTAAGAAGATAAGAATAGGCTGTCATAGCCCCCACCTGTAATAAGAACTTGTTTATCCTTTTGAGATTATACTTTGAGGCTATTGTGCTTATTATGTGCATAAATTCTGTTTATAGCAATAAGATTACATTATAATTCTAATTTTTATTCTTATATTATCAGCAACTGTTCAAACCCAAATCATTGTTCTACAAAATCAGTGTAATGACCTGTCATTCAATTTCCTATTGATAGGCATTTCAAATATATCTATTTATCCCTGTTACACTGTTACTACCAAACAAAAGCTGATGTTTATACCTTTTCACACTTTTCTAATTATTTTTTGGATGTAGATTTTCTGGTTCAGATATATATCAAATTTTAAAGCTTTGAAACTGCAGAAATGCTCTGTCATATTTGGTACTGGTTTGTATTTCTTAGCAATTTAAGATAGAGTTTGTTTTCCTCAAAAGGGGCTAACACTGTATATGTTCATTCTTTGTAATCTCTACCTAATGAACCAACTATTAATTAGTAAGAATTTAGAAATTAGTAAAAATTTAGAAATTGAAAATAATTTTCAACTATAAAACTTGTGTTCCTATTGCTGACCTCCCAATCCTCCCCCCTCCCCCAAATTAACTAATCTTCCAGGGAACAAGGTGAAATATTTACAGTTATTGTTAGAGTTTTTAGTGTGTGCTCTTATACTTTACCTACACATTATTTTTCACTATGACAAATAATTATATAACTTGTTCTGTCTATAGGAATTAGGAGAAGGGGGAAATGAGTATGAATTACAAAATATTATTATAGTTTTCCAAATAAACCATCCTGTATAATAAAAGGGTAATATGCAAATTGACCCTAACAGCAGAACAACTGGGAAAAACTGGTCACTATGACACACACTAACCACCAGGGGCAGACACTCAATGCAGGAGCTGCCCCCTGGTGGTCAGTGTGCTCACACAGGGGAGCTCTGCTCAGCCACAAGCCAGGCTGATGGCTGCCAGTACAGCAGTGGTGGCGGAAGCCTCTCCCACCTCCTCAGCAGCACTAAGGATGTCTGACTGCAGCTTAGTCCTGCTCCCTGCTGACAAGTGGACATCCCCCAAGGGCTCCTGGGCTGCCAGAAGGCTGTCTGACTGCCAGTTTAGGCCCAATCACCCGGGGAGCAGGCCTAAGCCAGCAGGTGAACATCCCCCAAAGGGTCCCAGACTGCAAGAGAGCACAGGTTGGGTTGAGGGACCCCCCTGAGTGCACAATCTTTTGTGCACTGGGCCTCTAGTAAATAAATAAAATCACTGCTTGCTTCAGAAAATACATACAAAGACATTATGAGACAACTGTTTATATGTAATTCAAGATCTTCACTTCCTTATGACTACCAATCTGGAGATCATGTGTCACAGACTTTTTAGAATTTTAATTAGTTCCCTTACTTAAAAGACTTACATTAAAACCACTGTGCCAAGACCCTGATGCTATAAATATCCCACTTCTGAGTTCTACCTTCTGAATCATTGCTGAGATCTTGCTTACTAAGGTGGCGTTTTCCCTTACTGTGTTGACTTCTAGTAAGTTTAGCTTTTCTTTATTAGCAGGTTGTCTTGTGATACTTTGGGGAGTTCAAGCTCAGGGAACTTTAGGGAATCCCACTGAGATCCATTAAGACTTCCTCTGTACCTTCATCCAAAAGCCTTGATTCACCTCTCACTCAGGGCTTTCTGTAAGCAAGTTGGTCTCAGTAGACACAGGCACAGATTTCATTTCATTGAGCTTCAAGTGTTGAGTTTATTTTGCACCCCAGAAAAATAGAATGCCTTTAAGGACTTTTGGTTTTCTGATCAGATTTGAAATCTCTCATTCTTAGTTGAAATTTACCTTGTGACTACAAATACTACTGCTTGTTTTGGCAGTTTTTGACAATTTATATTGCAAATCTCTAAGAAAGATTCTAGAGGAAGGGGTTGGGCATAAACTCAGTAAATCTGTCCTCAAAATTAGTTCTCTAAGTCTCTTCAGAAATCTCTTGGGTACACATTTTTGACAGTTATGAGTACTTTTCTCAGTTGTCTTTTAAAATATATATATTTTATTGATTTTTTGCAGAGAGGAAGGGAGAGAGCTAGAGAGTTAGAAACATTGATGAGAGAGAAACATCCATCAGCTGCCTCCTGCACACCTCCTACTGGGGATGTGCCCGCAACCAAGGTACATGCCCTTGACCGGAATTGAACCTGGGACCTTTCAGTCTGAGGGCTGATGCTCTATCCAATGAGCCGAACTGGTTAGGGATCAGTTGTCTTTTTAACTGATATTTTTAGTTTTATCTACCTGAATTTGAGAAATTTGCAAGGCTCTTGATTGATGATGGACAATCTGCTGGCTAATTTCTGAAGACACGTTTTTGTATGGCCACCAATTTTTATGACTGTTTAAATCATGATGTGTCATCACATTGAGGTCTCTGATCCATAGACCTATTTTTTATGCTGAGTGTGAAGCAAATATTTAATGTCATTCTTCTTCCATGTGTACACACAATTCTCCAGGACGTTTATAGAAAACTATCCTTTCTCACTGATTTACAATGCCATTTTTCTCATATATTGTGTCCATATTTGTGTGTTCAGTTTCTTGACTTTATTTTATGTCTTTTTTGTCTATTTTTCTAGCTTAGGGCTATCACCATACTATCCCAATTATTCTCTCTCTCTCTCTCTCTCTCTCTCTCTCTCTCTCCCTCCCCCCCCCCCCCCCCCTCCCCCCCCCCCCCGCCCCAACCATTTGACCGGTAGTTATGATGCACACTTACCACCAGGGGGAGATTCTAAACACACAGGCATGGAAAAATGGAACAGACTGAGGAATCTAAGAGGGAAAGGGGGAGGAGGAGGATGGGAAGAGATTAAGCAAAGATCTTATATGCATACTAGAGGCCCAGAGCATGGATTTGTGCCCTCTCGCAATCTGGGACCCTTTGGGAGATGTCAGACTACCGGTTTCCACCCAATCCCCACAGGCCGGGGTGAACATTGTGATGTATCACAATTTAAAAACAAAGTCTGATAAAATAATTAAAGATGGTGTACCTATAGAGTCTCCCTTTCTTTCCAAGAGTATTGATAAATGAAGCCCCCCTCATTATAAATCAGTTATTTGGTTTGTGAACAAGTCTTTAAATGTGGGTTCATGATTTTTACCAGTATCTCTATTCCTGGCACAGCATTTATTTAAGCATTTGGATATTTCTTTAAAAGTAATTTTCCACAAAAACATCATGGGAAATGATC
Organism: Murina feae; assembly: GCA_004026665.1. NCBI lineage: Eukaryota > Metazoa > Chordata > Mammalia > Chiroptera > Vespertilionidae > Murina > Murina feae. The sequence goes on along the minus strand of PVJC01048374.1, from coordinate 1,902 downwards.
ATGTATGTTGTCAACAGGATAGTTTAAAACAGCATATCTGGTAGAGTGCTAATGTCTATAGATCAAAGTAAGGAAAGGTATATGCACTAATTGTAACTGTAGTGCATATTGCTATATTCATTTTTGCCTCTCCCTTCCATATTAACCCCTCAATACATGTTCTGCAATAATAAAATGTCTCTAAGCATCCTCCTTTACAGTAAGTACAGTGTTAAATTTCCCAGTAGAGGACACTGGAGACATTGCTGGAGGAAGGGGCTCTCCTGTGGTCTCTGGAGGGTGTATGGCAAGTCAGCAGTATATGGGAGTGAGGATATCCAGCGAGGCTCTGCTTAGCCAGGCAGCCAGACTATCCCTCTTGACATGGATGCCAGGCACTCTACGTCTCCTGCCCTCACCAGGACCCTGCCTGACTTTCTCAGTTCACTCTTCATCTCCCACACAAGGTTGTCTCCCAAGATCTCCTAATACTTGTGGCCCTCAAAACAGAGATACTTTATGCTCTAGTCCTCCTGTTATATCTGTTCCACATTCACCTTGAGTGCCCATCCTCTATAGCTTTCCTGACTGCACCTGTGTCCCTAAACCCTCTGTACACCCACACACTTACCTACCTGTGATGGCTCATTTGCACTTCGGAGGATTGCATACTGCTTGTCCCATGAATGCAGAGCACCAACAAACTTCTCTGTCATCCAGGGAGTTGCAAATGACCAATATTTAATGTCATTCTTCTTCCATGTGTACACACAATTCTCCAGGACATTTATAGAAAATTGTCCTTTCTCACTGATTCGCAATGCCATTTTTCTCATATATTGTGTCCATATTTGTGTGTTCATTTTCTTGACTTTATTTTATGTCTTTTTTGACTCTAGTGAGGTATGAACTCTAAACTTGAGGAGGGGAGTCCCCTTCTTAGTTCATCCTTCCTAGACTAGTTTTTCAACACCTAAGCATAGCTGGGATATAATTATGCCTATAATTACTCCTGTGTCAGAATTTAGTAATTTTTATATTACACTTCCCCCGACCAAATCACTGTGTGGTTTCTTTCTCCTAACTGGACACCATCTACTGCATGTAGTTATCCCTAGCTTGTGGTTTAATGAATGATTTCTATTGCATTTTTTAAATCTTTACTTTTAATATGTTCTCTGATTATCATGGGTTATATTTGTAATAAGAAAATAATAACATGAATTAAAAAATAAAAATACTCATTTTTTTAAAAATTACTATACCATGCTTGTCAATGCTTTGCCTTAGTTGGTTGGATATTCTTTATTTATTTATTTATTTATTTATTTATTTATTTTTTAAATATATTTATTGTTCATATTGTTACAGTTGTTCCTCTTTTTTCCCCCATAGCTCCCCTCCTCCCAGTTCCCACCCCATCCTCTGTCCCCCTCCCCCCCATTCTCATCCATAGGTGTACAATCATTGTCCATTCTCTTCCCACACCCCCAACACCCTTTACCCCCGAAAATTGTCAGTCCACTCCCTTTCTATGCCTCTGATTCTATTATATTCACCAGTTTATTCTGTTCATCAGATTTCTTATTCACTTGATTTTTAGATTCACTTGTTGATAGATATGTATTTGTTGTTCATAATTTTTTGTCTTTATTTTTTCTTCATCCTCTTCTCAAAGGATACCTTTCAGCATTTCATATAATACTGGTTGGGTGGTGAATTCATTTAGCTTTTTCTTGTCTGTGAAGCTCTTTATCCGACCTTCAATTCTGAATGATAGCTTTGCTGGGTAAAGTAATTTTGGCTGTAGGTTCTTGCTGTTCATCACTTTGAATATTTCTTGCCACTCCCTTCTGGCCTGCAAAGTTTCTGTTGAGAAATCAGCTGACAGTCGTATGGGTGCCCCCTTGTAGGTAACTAACT
>PVJC01048373.1:0-12600 GCA_004026665.1 Murina feae | reverse complement strand
TTTTTGCCAATGGCCACATTTTTCTCATTGGAACAAAGGGGTAAACTCTCTTTTCATAATATTATAATTTCTTTTATTATTTTTATTATTTCCTCAATGGGAATAAATATACCAAAGACTAAATCTCCGCTTTTATGATGCTTCATGGTTTCTCCTTTACAATACATATCCTATCTAATAAAAGAGTAATATGCAAATTAGGCATCACTCCATCACAAAGATGGCCACCCCAATAGTCACAAGATGGCAGCACCCAGTCTGGCTCAGCTCTGCCACTGAAGTGGTCAGGCCTGTTAGCCAGGCAGGTGGCAGGGGATGCGGGAGGCCCAATGAGCAGAACAGGTGACCAGAGGGGGCTGAGGGTCCCCTGCCCAGGCCAGAGGCCTTTGCCAGAGGCCTCAGGCATGGGCAAGGGCAGAGTTGATGATCAGAGGGGGCAGGGGCAGAGCCGGTAATCAGAGGGGTATGAGGGTGCCCTACCCAGGCATAGGCCTGCGCCAGAGGCCTCAGTCCTGGGCAGGGGCAAAGCTGGAGATCACAGGGGCCTGGGCACTGGTGGAGCCAGCAAAGCAGGAGTCTAGGGGTCCCCTGAGCAGGCCTGTAGCCTTTGCCAGAGGCTCAAGGGTAGAGCCAGCAATGGCAGGGGCCTGGGGGTCTTCTGCCCAGGCCTGCAGCCTTGGCCAGAGGCTGCCAGTAGGGCAAGGGCAGAGCTGGTTATGGCAGGGTACAGGATCATAGCCGGTGATCACAGAGGCCTGGGCTCTGTGAAGCCAGTGATTGGAGCGGCTTGGGGGGGTCTTCTGCCCAGATCTCAGCCTCAGGCAGAGACTGTAGACCTGGGCAGGGGAAGAACCAGTGATTTCAGAGGACTGGGGTCCCCTGCCCATGCCTGCACCTTGGCCAGAGGCTACAGGCCTGGGCAGGGGTGGAGCTGGGATTGGAGGGAACTACAGAGGAAACACCTTTTCATACCGCTCTTTGGCTAAGCTCCCTGTATGCCACTGGTAATATTCTTAGTAACTTGGGTAATAAGAGTCCAAAAAGGCGATTTAGGTTTTTTCCATCACACTCCTGGAGAAAAAAAATGAACATCCACTGCTGGAGGGCTAAGAAATGTCATATCCTGCCCTAGCCAGTTTGGCTCAGTGCATAATGCTTCAGCTTCCTGACTGCAGAGTCATGGTTCAATTCTGACCAAGGGCATGTACCTATGTTGCAGGCTCCTCCCTGGCTGGGGCCCAGGTCAGGGTATATGCAGGAGGCAGCCAATCAAAGTGTTCCTCTCACTTTGATGTTTCTCTCTGTTTTTTTCTTCTCTTCCGCATTCTCTAAAAATCATATCCTCAGGTGAGGATAAAAAAAACATATCCTCAGGTGAGGATAAAAAGAAGGAAAGAAAGAAAGAAAGAAAGAAAGAAAGAAAGAAAGAAAGAAAGAAAGAAAGAAAGAAAGAAAGAAAGAAAGAAAGAAAGAAAGAAAGAAAGAAAGAAAGAAAGGTCATATCCAATGAAAGACGCATCTTGAAAATGCCTAAAGAATGTTGTCATTTTATCATGGTGAAGGGACTGGAGTCCGTGTTGATGAAAACACCTTGGGGGCTGTGGTGACTGGCAGTGGCTGTAGCAGTGGGGTGATGGGGCTGGTGGCTTCCCTTGTTTAGCCTGGTTGCCTCCCACAAAAGGAGGCCAGACTGTGGCTTACACCTGCTCTTCAAGGGGAGCAGGTAGTGGGTCTAAGCCATCAGTAGGACACTCCCTTAGGGCTTACCAATATGTGAGAGGGGGGAGGCTGGGCTGAGGACTGGCTCCCTCAGTGCACAAATTTCATGTACTGGGCTCCCAGTATTATTATTTTAAAAATACGTTTTTTAAGCATTGTGAATCCTTTAAAAATATTGTTCTTAGAACAGAATGAAGAATAATTTAGACAAAGAACATTTTAGAGACATGAAGAAAATCTTGAAAACACCTATAATTATTCTTGCACAATGTTATTTACACCTAAATTTTGGTAGTAGGATTGATCATTGAAAATAAGGGATGGATTTTTAAATATATTTTAAAGAAACCATTCATCAATAACCAGTGCCTGAAAATAAATTAGAGTGATAGGAAGTAATTGAGAGCACTCACATTTGAATTTGCTGCCTACATAAAGGATAGCAATGCTGTATCCTAAAGGAAGAAAGGGGATTCGGGAGCCAATGTTGTAGAAACATCACTGAGATGTCCAGTATATTGTGTTGGAGGAGAATATTGATTTTCCTGTGATGTTGATATCTGTGTATATTAATTATTAAAGACACTTACTTATAAGTCTTGTAAATGTATTGCTTTGCCTTTCTTTGTTTCTAGAAAATTCAAAAAAAATTGGAGAGGAGAGTTGTTCATTGTTTACAGTGATACTTCATTTTTGTAAGTTACATCATCATTATCTCAAATTTTGTAGTGATTTATATTTTTGTAATTGATTAAAATGATTTTCATAGTACTATTTTTTATTCTACATATAATTTTAAAAACTTTTTTGTAGTTAGTTTGCATATAAATTTTATTTATGTCTGTTATAATGCAAGTATTATAAAAATAGGCAATGAAGAATTAAAATAGTGATCGTGAATCTACATATTTGCAGCTGTAAATTTCTATTTAATTCTTATATATTTTAAGAGACACTTTGTGCTGAGGTTTCTCATCCTATTTACAACTATCTTCTTGACAGTTATATGTCCAATGAATACTTGAAGCTTTAATATTTATATTAGTCATCCTTAACCATATTATTAAGATTAATGATGTCCTTTTTATGATCATGAAACTACCTTCATACTCAGTTATCCAGGCATAAAATTTGGAAATTGTTATTTTATTCCAATTCTCTCACCACTTAACTCCAATCTATTGTCTAATCTTGCATATTCAACTTTTACACTTTCTATATTTAATGCATATTTTATTTTGATTCCTGATTATTAAAGCCCTCATATAGGTTTATCAATACTTCTATCTTGAACAATTGTATTTATTTCAAAATTCTCATTTATATTTTCTTTCCCTTTCTTTCTTCATCTTAGTAACAACAACAGCTAATACTTATCATGTATTCTAACATAGTACCAAGTGCTATGTGTATTCTATCATTTAATTCTTACAACTTTACACAAGAGGCACTATATTTTATCATCTCTTATCTGCATTTCAGCATTAAATCAATTATAGTCTAGAGTTGTAAAGGACTTTTTCACATTTATGAAGCAAGGGAATATTGCTGCTGAGATTGAAACCCATTAATATGACCAAAGTCAACAATCTTAAACAAAATTCAGTGATGCCAATTTATAGTATTTCCAGGTTAATTTTCTTCAAATATTCTTCCAACATGAACAATGTTTGCTTAAAAACAGTCAGTGATAGCTTATTGCCTAATGATGAAATTGTGACCTCAAACCTGATTTTTATCCTAATTTTTCCCTTTTCTGAATTGCATCCCTACATTATTGAGAAACATATTTGCATATATATATATATATATATATATATATATATATATATATGGCTTTGCTGAAGTTATTCTCTCAAAATTCATTTGTCTCATGGACAAATAGTTGAAATCCTCCACTTTTAACTTGCAGCCATGCTTCCCTCTTCTGACATCCTTTCTGTATGCCTTTATCATTTATACATTGTATGTGATATTTTATTTTTTATCATAATGGACTAGTAGGTCCTCCAGGCAGATATAGTGTCATTTATCTTTGAATTTTCAGCACCTGATAAAGTATCTTATGGAAAGAAAGTAAATAATTATTTATTGATTCAAATGATTATTTAAAAATTATAACTTAAAAGATATATATATATATATCCTAATATGCAAATAGACTGAACAACCAAGCAACCGGTTGCTATGATGTGTGCTGACCACCAGGGGGCACGTGCAGAACATGGTGGGCATATGCCACAGCAGGGTGGTGGAGCAGGTGAGTGGGGATGCAGAACCACAGTGGGGCGCCAGTCACTGTCATCAGGGTGAGACTCTGGTGGTTACTGAAAATTCTTTGCTTCCACTTGCCACGGTCCTGCCAGCCACTCACACCTGCTGCCAGTATCCCGTGCCAGCCCCAATCGCTTGGTGCCATCAGCGGGTGTGAGCAGCACTGCCAGCTCTGATCACCCCTCAGGGTTTCTCCATCTCCCCCTGCTCCTGAGGGACAATCAGGGTGGCAGCCACTGCTTGTACCCACTGCCGGTGACAATCCTACTTGCACCCACTGCTGGCATTGGCCCCACTAACACCTGCAGCTGGCACCAGAGCTAATGCTCACACCCGCTGTCTGTGCCCGATGCCAGTCCCAATTCCTCAGTGCTTTCAGCATGTGTGAATGGTGGCTGCTGGTCCTGATAACCCCTGAGGGCTTCTCCACCTCCCTCTGCTTCTGAGGGGTGATCAGGGCAGCAGCCATTGCTGGCACCTGCTGCTGGCTCCAGCCCCAATCGCTCCACACCATCAGTGGGTGCAAGTGGGGCCAGCACCATCAGCATGTAGGAGTACCAGTGGCAGGAGTAGGGATGCTGGCAGACAGAGGTCCAGAGTCATGGTGGGAAGGGCTGGGCAGGAACATGAAGGATGGGTCGAGACCCACCCCTGTGCCCACTGCAGCCTCTTGACACACAGTCCTTTCTAGGTGCATGAATTCATGCACTGGGCCCCTAGTATTGATATAAAGTGAATATCACAACAAAATCCAAAACATATCTTTTGTAGAATGTTCCTAATATTGATAGCTGGCATGTGGCAAACCTACACATTCTTAAATGAAAAAAATGTTATGCATTTGGATGTTTTTATAATTTCTATGAAATCAAAGTGATTATTAAATTAATAGTATTTGTTAATTAAAAATGAAAGGAATACAACTTAAATTTAATTTGCAATATTCTCCTAAACCCATGGCTTATTTATTGTCACCTCTAACTTACTGTGATTTAACTTTAAAACAACCGTGCAAATTAATTTTATGTTGGGACCTAAGGGATGCACTCATATGTTAGTTTTCATCTCTCATAGACAGATCATTTGCAGTTAAGTTATAAACCACTGAAAATCAATTTTTAATGGAAATACTCATACAACCTTAACTGCAAAGGAGCAAAAATTCAGGTATGATACCAAGTGGCAGGTTATTAACTGTAACTTCAATGTTATGTTCCTTTGACACAAGACTATGTCAACCGTAAATAAGTGTGTGTTTGTAACACAAGTCACACTTATCAAAAGCGTATTCATCAGAGAAACTTTCACTAGGTCCAGCACTGAGCCCATAGGCACCCTGGAGGAAATTCTGAGCTGCTTAGCAAGAAGGCATTGAACCGAAAAATGTGTGATGATATGATGTTGAAGGTCTAAATGAAACCCAGAGAAGCAATCAAAAGTAGAGTTCCGTTGACGGTCCATCACGAATCACACCAGTCAACTTAGCAAGGCATTTCAGTATAGTCTGCCTCAAGAGTCAGCAACAAAAACATCTCTACAGCACGGCATGCTCATTCATTCATTCTTTGCCTATAGTTCTGTAGTTTAAAATTTATTTATTTTTAAAATGTATTTTTATTGCTTTCAGAGAGGAAGGAAGAAGGAGAGAGAGAGAAACATCAATGATAAGAGAGAATCATTGATTGGCTGCCTACTGCACACTCCTCACTGGGGATCAGTCCTGCAACCCAGGCATGTGCCCTTGACTGGAAACAAACCTGGGACCTTTTATGCCACAGGTCGATGCTCTACCCATTGAGCCAAATAAGGTAGGGCTAAAATTGATTTTTTAAAAAAACTCACTTGTTTTAGTAAATTGAAATTTAAATGAATATGCCTTATTATTAATCATAAACTGACAATGACAGTTTCAAATAATATTGCAAATAATAGCCTGTTATTAACCAAATGATTCAAATTTCTTAGCTAAGTAAGGACTTGTCAAAGTCCAGTTTACAGACAAACATCTTAGTGTCCTAAAATAAGATATTATCCTATGGTCTATAAATAAACTTAAGTATAAGCGTAAAGCTTAATAATTTTTGGAGCCCAGCCATTGTTGGTCAGTGGTTAAACATCAGCTCAAGAGGTCAAGGTTTGGTTCTCAGTCAGGGCACATGCCTGGGTTTCACACTCCATCCTCAGTGGGGGGTCATGCAGGAGGCAACTGGTCAATGATTCTCTCTCATCAATGTTTCTGTCTCTATATCCCTTTCCCTACTTCTGTCTGAAATCAATAAATATAATTTTGGGGAAAAATACATACTACCACAAATAGAATAATTTGGTCATTAATTTTACTATTATCCCTGACAATCTGCTATGTGAATGAAATCTTTTAAATTTGCTAATTTTCAATACTATTTTAGATGAGTGCATAGCACTTTAGAATTAAAACCATGTTATATTGCAGAAATGAATAAAAATAAGCTGTTACCTCAAAGAATTCTCTAGGTAATACAGGAATTTTGAATAATGCTCTCATTAAACTCCTTTTTCTTTGTCCTACATGTTAAACTTCACAAACACACACACACGCACACACACACACACACCGTATTTTCTGGCGTATAAGATGACCCCCAACTTTTCCAGTTAAAATATAGAGTTTGGGATATACTCGCCATGTACGACCACCCCACTTCCAACACACACCAAATAAAAATTTAAAAAAATCATATTTGATTTGAAATGAATGGAGTGCGACCGTTTTTGAGCTCCCCCCACTGTATGTAGTGACCACAGATTTTCCAATCCAGCTCAGAAGTTTCAGCACCCGCTCTATAAGATGACACCTGGTATATAAGACGACCCCTGACTTTTGAGAAGATTTTCCTAGGTTAAAAAGTCATCTTATACACCGGAAAATACGGTGTGTATATATATAACAGATTTCAGACAGGAAGGGAGAAAGAAGAGAGTAAACAAAAATCAATGAAGAGAGAAAATCATTGATCAGCTGGCTCCTACATGATTGGGGATCAAGCCCACAACCCAGATCTATGCCCCAACCAGGAATTAAACCATGACCTCCTGGTTCATAGATCAATGCTCAAACATTGAGCCGACTGAGCCAGGCCTTGCTACTACATTTTATAGTAATTTTTAAAACACTAAGTTGTAATTTAGCGAATTACATACAAACACACACAAATGATAAAAAATTTCCTAGGAAATATTATTTTTTGTTTAAGAGGTAACTAATTATGTTTAGAAATAACAGAATCATTTGATTTTATAATTAAAAATTAGTTACATTTTTCCCAAGGCCTAGGGAAAAGAAAATGAATGAAAGACAGTATATGAAGTTACATTGCATTGGAAATTTTATATTTTGGCTTAGAAGTCAACTTACCCAGAATATAAACTTCACAATAAAAAGAGTTTTTGGTCCAGTGTACTGTTATTAGCCTAACCTAAAACTTTTCCTGGCACATAACAAGGCCTTATTAATGTATGTTGAATAAAAGTTACTTCCTGATATTAACTACCATTCTTTAACAATAAAGAGTGTTTGAAAAATTCATCTTGTCCACATTACCCAGAGGAAACTCTGTATTATTTAATCTTACTGACACATTTCTAACTAGAACTTCTAGTTGCTTGAGGCTCAAGTTGAAATCCCTTGCCTTTCTAGTATAATGTGAGTTTAATCCCTACTGCCAATTTTGTTCTTGCTTAAACAGGAATTATTTTTACAGAATTTATCTTGAGGGAGCCCACTTGTTTTACAAAAAGCAATATACCATGTGTGACTATAAAATAAATAACAATATTTATCACCTATTTTAGAATATATTTTTGTACTTAATTTAAGAATTTGAGCCATATTTTCTTTCAGTACATTTTATTTTTTTGGGGTAACTTAGAAGGCACATTTTTAAACAACAACAAAAAAAGTGCTTAAGTGGAAATAAACTAAATTGATTCTGATAAAAAGTAATCTCTGAAACAACATTCTTTAGAATTACAAATTTACTTTTGACAATATAAAGTAAAAAATAACCAGTCCTAATCAAACTAGTGAAATTTTCCTTGTTGCTGTTAATAGTGTTTCATTGTTGTCTCAATTCTAAACTCCTATTTTTTGTTGTTTAAAGTACTATATATGTCTCCTTTTTGCCTATTGACCTCTCTCCAGTCGTTCCCAACCTCCAGCCCATGCCCTCATCCCCCTACTGGCGGTGTCCATGGGTTATGCTCATATACATGCAAACGAGTCCTTTGTTTGATCTCTTCCTCCTCCCTGCTCCCTATCTTCCCTCTGAGGTTGGATGGTGTGTTCAATGCTTATATGTCTCGGGATCTATTTTTATTTATCGGTTTATGTTGTTCATTATATTTAAAAAAATGAGTGAGATCTTGTGTTATTTATTTTTCTAAGATTAGTTTATTTCACTTAGTATAATGCTCTCCAGGTCTGTCCATGCTGTGTCAATGGTAAGGGTTACATCTTTTTCACAGCAGTGTAGTAATCCATTGTATAGATGTACCACACCTATTTAATCATTCATCTGCTGATGGGCACTAAGGCTGTTTCCAAATTTTAGCTATGGTAAATTGTGCTGCTGTAAACATAGGGACGCATATATCCTTTCTGACTGGTGTTTCTAGTTTCTTAGGATATATTCCTGAAGTGGAATCACTGGGTCAAAAGGCAGTTCCATTTTTAATTTTTTGAGGAAACTCCATACTGTTTTCCACAGTGGCTGCACCAGTCTGCATTCCCACCAGCAGTGCACAAGGGTTCCTTTTTCTCCGAATCCTCTCTAGCACTTGTTGTTTGTCGATTTGTTGATGATAGCCATTCTGACAGGGGTGAGATGATACCTCATTGTTGTTTTGATTTGGGTCTTTCTGATGATTAGTGACTTTGAACATGTTTTCATATGTCTCTTGGCCTTCTGCATGTCCTCTTTCAAAAGTGTCTATTTGGGTCCTTTGCATATTTTTTTGATTGGATTCATTATCTTCCTTTTGTTAAGTTGTAAGAGTTCCCTATAAATTTTGAAGATTATACCCTTGTCAGATATAATATTCGCAAATATGTTCTCCCATGCAGTGAGCTTTCTTGTTATTTTGTTGATTTTTTTTTTTTTGCTGTGCAGAAGGTTTTTAGTTTTATGTACAAGCTCTTTCTATGAAACTAGCATTACCCTAATCTCAAAACCAGATAAAGACACTACAAAGAAAAAGAATTATTGGCCAATATTTCTGATGAATATAGGATGCTAAAATCATCAACAAAAGTCTAGTAAATCATATCCAGCATTAAAGTGGAAAGATCAGACATCAAGTGGGATTTATTCCGGGGATGCAAGGCTGATACCTTATCTCCAAATCAATAAATGTGATACATCACATAAACAAATTAAGAGACAAAAATAAAATAGTCGTATTAATTGATGAAGAAAAAGCATTTGACAAAATCCCACACACATTTCTGATAAAAACTCTTATCAAAGTGGGAAGAGAGGGATCATACCTCAATGTAATAAAAGCCTTATATCATAAACCAACAGCCAACATATGATCAATGGGCAAAAATTGAAGCCATTTCCCCTAAGAACAGAAATAAGACAGAGATTCCCACTTTTACCACTCCTGTTTTAGACAGTACTAGAAGTGTTAGCCATAGCAATCAGACAAAAAGAAGAAATAAAGTGAAAAAGAAGTGAAACTGTTATTATTCACAGATGATATGTTATTGTACATAGAAAACCCCAAAGAATTCATTAAAAAATTATTAGACTTAATAAATGAATTTGACAATGTAGCAGGATACAAAATTAACACCCCAAAATCTAAGACCTTTTTATATACCAATAATGAACTCTCAAAAAGAGAAATGAAAAAAAATTCCATTTACCATTGCCCCAAAACAAGATACCTAGGAATAAATTTAACCAAGGAGTTAAAAGACCCGTACTCAGAAAATTACAGGACATTGAAATAAGAGAGGACGACATAAACAAATGGAAGAACATACCATGTTGGTTGAATCTACATCATTAAAATGTCTATACTACCCAAAGCAATTTATAGATTCGATGCACACCCCATTAAAATACCAGCAGCATATTTCATAGACCTATAACAAACTCTCCAAAAATTCATCTGGAATTTAAAAAAGACCCTGAATAGCCACAGCAATCCTGAAAAAGAACAAAGTTGGAGGGATCAGAATACCAGCTATACTACAAAAATATACTATTCTCAAAAATGGCACAAGAACAGAAATATAAACCAGTAGAACTGAACAGAGAACCCAGAAATGGACCCAAGCTCAATTAATATTTGACAAAGGAGGCAAGAGCATGCAATGGAGTCTAGACAGTCTCTTCAATAAATGGTGTTGGGAAAATTGGTCAGATACATGCAAAAACATGCAACTAGACCATCAACTTACACCATACACAAAAATAAACTCAAAATGGATAAAGTTTTTAAATGTAAGATGGGAAACCATAAAAATCTTAGGAGACTCCATTGGCAGCAAAATATCAGGCATATGTCATAGCAACATTTTAACCAATACAGCTCCTAGAATAATGGAATCTGGGGAGAAAATAAACAAATTGGACTACATCTAAACTCCTTTAACAACCTTATTTAAGTCTCTTCTTTAGTAACAGTGCTCTTGCTCTTTTGCTCTATCCAGGCTTCTACTTTATTCTAAGAATGAATAATCATTCTTCATTATTTAAGAATGATTTAAGGTGTTTCTTATATAAAAGAAAGTAAAATCCTAAAACTCAAGTATCAATATAGATTGGCAAAAAATATTGTTGAATAAATGGCTGTTCAGAATTGTTAAATCTCTAGATGCCCGGTGAGGTACCTTAGCCCGGCCTGCAGGATTGGGCCAAAGCCGACTCTCTGATGTCCTTTGAGGAATCCCAGATTGTGAGAGGGCACAGGCTAGGCCGTGGGACCCCACCAGTGCACAATCAGGGCCAGGGAGCCATGTGAGAGGTTGGCCAGCCAGGGAGGGACCACAGAAGGGCTCCAGAATGTGTCCAGCCCATCTCACTCATTCCCTATTGGCCAGACCCCAACAGCAAGCTAACCTACCAGTTGGAGCTTCTGCCCCTGGTGGTCAGTGCATGTCATAACAAGCAGTTGAGCAGTCTTAGCATATCATTAGCATATTACACTTTGATTGGTTGAATGGATGACCAACCGGACACTTAGCATATTAGGCTTTTATTGTATAAGATGATAATACCGAATCAGCTGTTTATGTAATCTAAACTAATAAAAGTGAAATAGTAAAATTAATTGTTTCTCCGAGATGGGGTAAGCCATGCCCACCAGCCAATCAGAGCGGCTGTATGCAAATTAACCCAGCCAACATGGAGGCCACCACTCACGGACCTGAGTAAACGGCAGTTTCCATTGCGGCAGGAGCGAAAGTGAAGCTGCGCCCGCTCCGCTTAAACTGGCTCTAGCAAAACACAGGTTTGAAATAATATAACAATCATAGAATCCTCCGGAGCTGAAGGAAAGAGCAGCCAGGGCCTCACCACTAAGTAACATTGTGTCATTATAGATGCTGCTGTGAGGTGAAGCAAAGAGGAGGCTTCAGTTAGAAGGCTGGCTTAAAGGAACAGTGTATCAATTATAGAAGATAAACAAACCCCAGGCCTTAAAGAAACAGCACCAATTAGAGGAGATAAACAAACCCCAGAACCTGCGTCCAGTCAGCCTTGCTAGGACGTTGGGTCAATGGGAGCTGTGGGCAGCCTTAAAGCCCATCACCCAGGCTGGCCACAACCCAATGGGGTGAGGGACGTTCCTGGGGGGCTTGGCCAGCCTGCACACAGCCATCAGCCCTCACCGAGGCTGGTCAGGCACGCCAGCAGGTGGACATCCCCAGAGGGGTCACAGACTGTGAGAGGGCACAGGCCGGGCTGAGGGACTCCCAAGTTCATAGAGCGGCTGCCGGGTGGAACAGCGCAGGACCCAGGACCCGTGACTGGGAAAGAGGCGGCAGGGTTGGAGGGCACCGGGAAGTGGGTAAGAAGTGGCAAGCGGTCGGCAGCCTGCTTGGTGGGCTTCCCAGGCCCTTTGCAGGGCATCGGGGAGCGGGTAAGAGGTGGCAGGGGGTCGGCAGCCTGCTTGGTGGGCTTCCCAGGCCCTTTGCAGAGCATCGGGGAGCGGGTAGAAGGTGGCAGGGGCTCGGTGGCCTGCTTGGCAGCTGTCCAGGCCCTTGGAGGGGCACCGGGAAGCGGGTAAGAGGCGGCAGGGGGAGGCGGCCTGCTTGGTGGGCTTCCCAGGCCCTTTCCAGGGCATCAGGGAGCGGATAGGAGGTGGCAGGGGGTCCGTGGCCTGCTTGGTGGGCTTCCCAGGCCCCTTGCAGGGCACCAGGAAGTGGGAAAGCAAGGTGGTGAGCCAGGGAGTGGGAAAGAGGTGGCAGGGGGTCGGCAGCCTGCTTGGTTGGCTTCCCAGGCCCTTTGCAGGGCATCAGGGAGCGGGTAAGAGGTGGCAGGGGGTCGGCGGCCTGCTTGGAGGGGCATCGGGGAGCGGGAAAGAAGCAGCAGGGGGTCAATGGCCTGCTTGGAGGGC
>PVJC01048372.1:0-12539 GCA_004026665.1 Murina feae | reverse complement strand
CACACACACACACACACACACACACACACACAAAAGGCGCCTGGCAGACTGGGGCCATCATAGGACATCCACTGAGGGGTCCCAGACTGTGAGAGGGCACAGGCCGGGCTGAGGGACTCCCTCCACCCCGAGTGCACAAATTTTTGTGCACCGGGCCCCTAGTATGATCTATAAACAGATAAGTTTACTTCTTCCTTTCAAATTTGGATGTCTTTCATTTCACCTGTGGTCATGGATAGAAGACATAATATTGTTAAAATGCCCATACTATTCAAAGAGATGTACAGATTTAATGCAATTCTTATCAAAATCCCAATGGCATTTTTTACATAAAAGAAAAAATGCACTCCTGAAATTCATATGAAACCTCAAAAGACCCTAATAAGAAAAAATATCTCAAATCAGTAAAAATACATCTGCCCTAACCAGTTTGGCTCAGTGGATAGAGCATCGGCCTGCGGACTGAACGGTCCCAGGTTCAATTCCGGTCAAGGGCATGTACCTTGGTTGTGGGCACATCCCCAGTGGGGGGGGTGTGCAGGAGGCAGCTGATCAATGTTTCTCTCTCATCGATGTTTCTAACTCTCTATCCCTCTCCCTTTCTCTCTATAAAAACTCAATAAAATTTATTTTAAAAATAAATAAATAAAAATACATCCTTGGGTGAGGATTAAAAAAAAACCCAGAGACATACAGACCAATGGAACGGAATACAGAGCCCAGAAATTAACCCAGGCATCTAGGTCAACTACTCTTCAACAGGATGTCAGGACTATACAATGGGGAAAGGACAGTCACTTTAGCAAATAGTATTGGGTAAACTGGATTTCCATAAGGAAAAGAATGAAATTGGACTCTTAGCTTACACCATACACAAAAATCAAATCAAAATGGATTAAAGATTTAAACATAAGACATGAAACTGTATAACTCCTCATAGAAAACATAGGTGGAAAACTTATGATATTGGTCTAAGCAGTGATTTCTTAGATATGACACCAAAAAAATGCAAGCAATAAAAGCAAAAATAGACAAGTCAGACTACATTGAATTAAAAAGCTCTGTACAGCAAAGGAAACAAACTGAAAAGAAAACCTGTGGACTGGGAGAAAGTATTTGCAAACCATATATCTGATAAGGGGTTAATATCCAAAAAAAATATATAGAACTTCTACAAATTAATAGCAAAAGAAATTAAAAATGGGATAAAGACTTGAGCAAATATTTCAGCAAAGATAACACACAATGAGAAACAAGTATATGAATAGATGCTCAACATCACTGATGAGCAGAGAAATGCCAATCAAAACCACAATGAGATATCACTTCACATTTTTTAAGATGGTTATTATCAAGAGGATGTAGGGATATTGGAACCCCTCTATGCTACTGGTAGAAACATGGTGTAGTCATATGGAACACCATATGGAGGTTCCTCAAAATATTAAAAAAAGAACTACCATATGATCCAGCAATCCCATATCTTGCTATATAGTCAAAGGAATTGAAATTCAGATCTCAAAAAGATTCCTGCCCTCCTGTGTTCACTGCACCATCATTCACAATAACCAAGACATAGAAGCAACTAAATATCCATGATGGATGAAAGCATAAAGAAACCCTGATATAGATGCACACAATAGAATATTATTCAGCCTAAAAAAAAAAAAAAAAAAAAAAAGAGGGAAAGTCTACCTTACACAACATGGGTGAACCTGGAGGACATTATGCTGAGGGAAGGACAAATACTGCATGATTCCACTTATGGAAGTTATCAAAAACACTGAAACTCATAGAAGCAGAGGGTAGAATGGCGGTTGCCAGGGGCTGGGGGAAGAAGGAAATGGAGAGTTAGGCATAAAGCTTCAGTTATAAGATGAACAAGTTCTAGAGATCTGCTGTACAGCATCATGTTCATAGAGTTAGCAAAAGTGTATTGTACACTTAAAATTTTGTGAAGAGGGTAGATCTCATAGTTAAGTGCTCTTACCACAATAACAGAAAGGAAGGAAGGAAGGAAGGAAGGAAGGAAGGAAGGAAGGAAGGAAGGAAGGAAGGAAGGAAGGAAGGAAGGAAGGAAGGAAGGAAGGAAGGAGAGGAGGCAGGGAGGGAGGGAGGGAGGGAGGGAGGGAGGGAGGGAGGAACTGGAAGACATTATCCCTCCTTGAACATTCATTAGAACAAAACGGATAAAACTGATGACTTTGAAATCATTCTTAGTCTTAGCCCCCTTATCAGTATAATGGGGATTATAAGGAGTGCCTCCTAGGACTGCTCTCAGCATTAAAGCATGTATGCAAATACCAGAGTACCAGCACACAGCATGTCAGCAATAAATATTAGTTTCCTTCCTTTACAGTGTACAATTTCCCTGAACTTCATTATTTACACAAATGCTAGAGCAAGTGCTTCTGCATAAGAATCTAATGTAATAAGAGTAATGGAAACTGAGTGAATACAGGTAACACATAACTGCTTCCTTTATAAACACTTTCTGGAAGAGGCTGGAGGCTAGCTGACTGGCCCCCCATCTTTCTTCTCCAGCTGCTGCTCTAACTCTAGCCCACAAACCAGACAAAGTGCTTCATATCTGGCAGCTGCTCAGCATCCCACATGAAACAGCAGCACTCACAACCCAGGGTAGACGCCAATGTGCAGGCCCTATCTCTGACTTTCACTGCATCTCCACAGCAACAGACCCCTGCTGCAAGCCGCCATTCAAATAGAGTGGTGTGGGGAAACCTTTTCCTTGAAAGCTGCTAAACATTTGCTGTGACTCTTCCTCTGCTAGTCACTAAACATACTGATTCAAAACCCTCCCTTCCTTCCTTCCTTCCCTCCCTCCCTCCATTCTTCCTTTCCTCCCTCTCTCTTTCCCTCCCTCCCTTCCTTTCTTTCTTCCTGACTGTCTTACAACCCTTAGAGAACAAAATACTATGCTCAGTGCAAACCTTACCATTATTATTCCTGTCTATAGTTGGATAGGTATTTTTAAGAAGATAAGTAACGGTGGATATATGCTGCTAATTTAATGTTGGATCATTCTTTTAAAAGGGAGTGGAGGAAAAGGAAGAAAATTCAAATCCTTAAGAGGAATGTGTGGGACCAACTGTCTAATTATGATCTTAATGAGTTATTATCTCTCTTACAAGGGAATTACCAGTTGCTGCCATTACCATTTAGTATTGCCCTTTCAGTCAGGTGGAAGAAAGACATTAAAATGCAATAATTATTAAAATACTAGCAATGCTATAATAATAAATGTGGGGTTCTCCTCCCCCGCTTAATATAAGTATGTGTGCTTTAAAAATGTTCAATAATAATAAATTAAACCTTTTTGGGGGAAAACTGTCTTCCATTATAAGTAAATGTACTGAAAATACCAAATTCATATAAAATGAACTTTGCTCTTCAGGAAGATACATATCTTACTTACCTAAGTTGTGATTATAATTCTGAGAATGCACAGTTTCTCATAATCCAAACATTACCTTTCCTAATCATGTCCTTATATTCTAATGCTTTACTACAAATTCATCAACAATTTTACCAAAATGCTACCTGTATGTAAATCTAAATGTCACGTTATAGAATTTCAAAACGCAATCATGTGCACATATCTAAAATAAAGGAGGCAGAAGGCATTATCTTGTCACATCTCCATTTCTGAAAATCATGATAAAGAAACTGACACAGCATTGAATATTAAGTACTAAAATGTTAGAACTAAGCAATTTAAATCAAAACAAATTTGAAATTATATATGTCTATATGTTCAGCTTAGCATGAAATGTCTCAGAAAAAAAAAATGTTTCATTTCACTATTGAAAAATTAGGTTTCCCTTTAAAATAAAAGCTGCACACTATTGTCTTATGCCAACTGACAATGACAACAAAGTTCAAGTCTACAATCATAAAATGGTCCCTTAAATACAATCATGTTTTTCACGCAAATGAGGTCTGAGAGCAGTACCTTTCCATTCACAAAGACAATAACACAATCATATGAAACCTGTGGTGTCAACAGGTTTATGATCACCAATACTTGATGAGCTGAACATTGTACCTACCCTTCAGTAATGCTTGTGGTGAGACAGGGCCCGCTGGTTACCATAGTGATCATGTGGCAGCTTCTGATTTATTACCCTGCTCCCCAGGACTGTGATGGTTCCTCAGCTATACCTTTAGCGGCTATTTCAGATTTGAGAGCCACGCCGTGATAAATGTCCACTATCTGAAAGATAGACTTCACAGAATAGAACCTTGGAGAGCAATGCTTTAAATGCAAATTGGCAGGCTTGCCTTCCTCTTAGAATATGAGAGAGTGATTCCAAAGCCATGAGAAAGGGTGACCTCTGCCCTCTGACACGTGGGGCTGTCATTTCCAGAGAGGCCACCCAGTGAATAGTAAAGCAGTGTGAAACAGAAAATGAGGCACTAAATTCTGCTGAGGCTAGCACAGTGATTGCAAACGCAGGCCTGTGCCTGAGCAATTAGTGAGGCATTCCGTTATGTGGCGCCAAATGTTCAATGTATTTAGAAAGTTATCACTACCGGTTCATAAATTATGTCATTTCATCTCAACTAATTGACACAGCTAATGCTTTTACACGGAACCCTGAAAAGAGCATTTGAGGGAATAATCTCACAGTCGGATATCCATTTGCCAATACTTTCTAGTTATACATGCCAAGGATGATGAGCTCTTATATTAAAAAAAAAAAAAAAAAAAGGAAACTATCAGGTTTTATCTGATTTTTCCTTTAGGAAAACACACCACACACAATTCAAATGATTTGTCACAGGAATTTGTCATACAACTAGGTGGTGCCTAGATGTCGGCTGTCGCCACCACACGTGCGAATTAACATCCTAGAAAGATTATGATACATATCTTTGCATTCCCTTAGATGGTTTCAGTCTGTTCTTTCATTTGACTGCCTGACAATAAAATACTAAAGAGAATATGGCCCTTCCAGCTTATCAACTCATAAACGCCACGGACTAATTTGTGTATTAGCAAGTCCCACACGGCTACAAGTTATTGATTCTGCCATCTACATCCCTTGCTTTGACAGGAACGATATTGCTTTTAGGAAAAATAAAGCAATCTCCCCATCCTTTATGTTCAGTTCTCAGAGCTGTGTTTGCAGAAACCTTTTCAAAGGGCGAAAACACACACAGTATTTTCATAGCGTAAGAGATCAGCACAAATGAAAAGCAGTTTACTTTCTCTTCTGCAGGACTGATAGGAAAGCAGAGGCCAGGGATGTGTTCTGCCTGACTCAAAAAACCCAGGGGCGAGAATGTATTTTCCCTTTTCCACTTGGTTGATTCATCAAATCTTTCCGAGCAGCCCATTAACAGGCTTTTCATAAATCCCTGCTGACTCAACCAAGGACTTACTTGATACTAAGTCTTGTTATTGGTGGGTCAGGTAGAGAGGAAGGGCAAATAATTCAAAAGACCCTCTAATTTCCAAATAACTGGAATAGACATATTTTTACAGAATAGTCTTAATAACTATTTGCAAATTTCAAATCCTATATCCCAATCAAGTCGATAGACATTTTTTGGTGGGGTTGGGGAAGATGGGCAGAAGTTGATTGCTTTAGAATGGCTATTTGATTTTGTACTAGGGAAAGAAAACCCAATAGATTGCAGAAAACTCTCCACTCACCATGCCCTCCAGCTCTTCATAGCAAAGACATATGGTGAACAAAGCACATTATTTAATTGAATCTGATCTGCCTGCTCAAAACTAAAAATTCAGAGGTACCTCAAATGAGACCAGTTTGGGATTAATATCTTTTTATTACAAATCAGATATACAAGAAGGGAAACTCACATAATAAGGTATTAAGAAATCACAAGATATCAGCACCTAGAATGGAATATCCCATTACTTTAAAAAACTATTTCCACTTATTTGATATTAAGAAGTCTGAAAGAGAGGAATTTTTAAATGCCTTGTAGAGGTTCTGTAAACAGAAATAAATCAGGCAAATACATAATTTGCTAAGCTGGCTTGATCTTAACTGTGCAAACAGTGAACGAGTATTGTCTTGTGGGTCTTCACTCTGCTACTGTCCTTGAAACAATGGCATGAGTCCCAGTGTTCCCAGAACCTGGTCATCCAAACCCATTTTCCAGCTCCCAATCCACATTGCTAATACCAGCTCCACCTCCACACCCTCTGCCAGAAGCCTTTCTCTAGGGGCAGGACAGTTTCAGAGAATACAACTGGCTTTTACAGCCCCTCCCTGTCCTGTTCTCTCCTCCCCACCCCCCACCCCCAACCTCACTAAGGCATGGAGACACGTGCTTAAAAGCAAAATGGGATGCAAATCTGCCAAGCTTTCCCCGTCTTTTCACTTTGAGCCAATGAGATTACCACCCATCAAGACCCAGAGCTAGGAAAAAAGAAAAGTGTTGACAGAGGTCCCCAGTCTTCAACACCTTCTGTTCCAGCAGCTCCTGTGAATTCCATCTTCACTTTTCTTACCTACATAGCCCAGGAGGAGTTAACAACTGTCAGCCAGGCTAGAGTCTTTCTGGCCCAGAGGTCAGCAATCTTATTAAATCCCTATGCCGCCACAGGGACAAAGTAATGCCCACACTGCTCAGTGCAAGGCAAGGGGAAAAAATGATTGAAGAGAGAAAGAGTTAGAAAAGCCAGAGGGGAAATGAGAAAAAATAGGAACTGGGTAAGAACAAGTAGTAGAGAGAAAAACCACCAAACACTTCCACACCTAGACTGCTCCGACCTTTCTTCTAAGAAATCGCCAAACGAGGCGGCTCTTGTTTGGTGTGATTAAATAGCCACTGCAATTTGGAACCTCCCCTGAGACAGAGCGGAATCTTACACTTTTTAAACCCATGTCGTTCTATTGTGGATACACTGCCCACACCCAGAAGTCCTGGTAGAGCCGTGCTTTGGCATTTTGTAGACAAGTGCTAACATTTTGCAAGTATGAAACATATTGACATTTATCTTTAAAATGGCCACACTCCAAAACAGAGAACCGTCTTTCGTTTTAATGAGTCGGGCCAGAGCAACTGCACATGATATCACTTCTCATTTTTAATCTCAATTATGTATGCTAAATACATTATTAAGCAATCCTTCCAGCGTTATGTCTAGGTTTATGTTCCTTCTGTTTGTACATATTTATATGCGAGGGAGAACTTAAGATCCTAGTGGTAGGTACAGAGGCCTAGTGACCACTTTCAAACACATTATAAACTGAAGAAAAGTGATGTTTGCTTCATTTATTAAGATAGAACTTTTACTTCACAAAGCACAAGACTTCATCTATTTAAAGAGAAACTGCTGTGATTATATCCAAGAATGTAACTTACTCTGTGCTCACACTGTCCAGAAGTTTATAAATAGCATATAATGTAACAAGAGAGATACATCTCTCCACTAAAGCTGTCAGGATGGTAAGGGGATCCGGCATGTGAGATACAGTTGAAGATCCTTGACTATCTAACCTGGGGAAGCCAACTTAATTCAAGAAGGAATATATATATATATATATATATATATATATATAGAGAGAGAGAGAGAGAGAGAGAGAGAGTTAAATGAGCTCTTGATGGCTCAAACCAGGAAGTAGGAGGTTTAGGCAAACAGATGGCAACTTAAAATACAAGGAAATTTTTATTTGGGAAAATCAGCATTATTTTATTTATTTTTTAAAAATATATTTTATTGATTTTTTACGAAGAGGAAGGGAAAGCGATAGAGAGTTAGAAACATTGATGAGAGAGAAACATCGATCAGCTGCCTCCTGCACACTCCCCACTGGGGATGTGCCCGCAACAAAGGTACATGCCCTTGACCAGAATCGAACCTGGGACCCTTCAGTCCACAGGCTGACACGATATCCACCGGTTAGGGCGAATCAGCATTATTTTAAAAAGATGGAAAGGGGGGACTATCTAGAAAGAATATCTAAGAGGAAAATTACAGAGAAAATCAAGCTTAAGGAAAAAGACTCTATACCATTCCATGTCCTTTTGGACCAGATAGATTATGATACTTGATCACTGGAAATGTTATTAACCAAGAATAGAAAAATGATATACTCTCATGTGAAACACTCCAGGGACTAATTAGCTGCCCAGTTACTTGCTGCCAATGCCACTGGTCACCTAAAAAATTTAAGTTAGTAATATTCATTTCCTATTTCTAAAAAAATATGGTTTTAATCAATGTAGGGCTAAGCAAAGGAACCAAGAAAACACTTTAAATCTTAAATATGACACCAAACACAGCTCAAAGATTTCATTTCCCTTTCCTTCTCCTAATCCCAAGGCCATTTTCCACTGGCAGAAAAGATGGAACAGAAGCAGACTGAATAAACACAACAGAAAAATTGGTTCTGATCTCTCAAATCAACAGTAAGCCACTTCTGTGCCCCTTCAACTGACATTAAAAAAATCACTTTAATATAATGTAATTTTCTGCACATCCCATATAAACCATCCTTTAAGTGGTGGGCTAGCGGGCTGAGGTGGGGAGTGCTTGAGAAATCGGTCTTTTCTCACGGTGTCTCACAGCCATGCTTCCTGTGACAATCTCTGACTGACACGTAGGGTACTTGTTAGCTCTTCTGTGGTAGAGAAGTTGGACTATATTTAGCTTTACGTTCCCTTCCAAACCTGAGTCTATGAGCTCATGAAACTTGGAAATTAAAGCTGGATTCAAACTGTAGGCAATATATCCAATCTGAACATGTTTGAAATTCTGACATGTTTCCTCTCCCTATGAAAGCATATTCATTTATTCAATATGTTTTCAGCACCTACTATGTGCCTATGTGCTAGACATTGTTCTAAGAACTGGGCAAACAGAAACAAACTAAAAGAAAGTTACTGCCCTCACTATATTCTATTGAAAAAGTTCTAAAGTACTTGAACTATGGAAAACTCATTTATATGGAAAAGTTATACCATATATACATTCTATCTATAAATCACATGTAAAATATGATCCCAGACTTGAAAAAAACACAATTCTACAGAATATTGATAGATTACACACTAGATAAATCAGTAAAATATGTAACCTACTACTCAAAAGCTAAACAGCATTGTTCCAAACTACAGACATATGGACTCATCAGGCACAGATTATGTATTTAAGTGCCATTTCCTGTGATTATTTTCTGTTTTTTACAAGCCTGTAATCATCATGTAAACATTGGGTGCCTAATAGGCATTAGCTCTGCAAGCCATTCATTCTACTTACAATGCAAGTTACTATGGGGGCGAATACGAAGATAAAAGACGTGGTCTTTTATCTTCATATTCAGGTATACTAGCCACAAGTAAACAAATACACGAATACAAAAGTCATAATATAGAAACAAAAAATGGGTAAGACTGTAAGTTTGATAGCAGTGGGCAGTGCAAAATTATTGAAAGAA
The DNA here is from genome assembly GCA_004026665.1 of Murina feae. NCBI lineage: Eukaryota > Metazoa > Chordata > Mammalia > Chiroptera > Vespertilionidae > Murina > Murina feae. The sequence goes on along the minus strand of PVJC01048372.1, from coordinate 3,102 downwards.
AGGTTAGATAGAGGGCAAGGTTTTGGAGATCTTGAGTGCCAGGCTAAGGCTGAGCTTCGCCTAGCCTTGGGTAGTATTCAAGGCATGGTCTCTGATGTCTGAATCAGAGCCAGGGGCAGAGAATAGACAGAAGAGAGACCACAGACAGAACCCAGACCCCCAGCGGGGGCCAGCTAATGCCAGCAGGGCTCATTAAGGAATTCCCCAAAGAAAGGCATCAGGGAGCAGCTACAGGAGGTACAAGCCCCTGTCAGAAAGCAGCAAGGCAGGCAATGCCTGGGTCCGAGAAGACCTGGGAAGGGAGCCATGACAGAGGCTCCAGAGAGATGGGTAAAAGACCCATCTACCAACACTGTTCAAAGTTCAAAGTCTGTTCACAGAGGATGCAGTGAACAGAATCCAAACACCGTAAAGAACAGGACCAGAACCAGGACTAATTTTATGCTAAGCCAATCAAGAGCATTGCCTGGGTTTCTAAAATATCCTCTGACTAAAAAAAGAGATTCAGAAACTGCATGAAAATAGGCCTGCAAACAGGAACTAAGAGGTCCCAGCTTCTGAATTAGAGGAAGCCAGGAATCCAGGCATATCTTTTCAACTGTCCTGAAAGAACTCTTTATCTTCCAAAAGGTTTCCAGACGAAACTACTATATCTCATATGGAACATCAGCAAGTACAGGAAATTTCCCCCAACAGCTATGTCATTTAAATTCATATGAAATTCAGAGCAAAACTCATCAATATCTTCTTCTAAAGTATGCAGTCTTAGAGAATTACTAAAAAATGTGTGGTCTGGTTTACTAAGAAAAAATATGTATTTGTTTTATTTCATGAAGAAATTAAACTTAAAGAAAATTAGAGAAGAAAGAAAAAACCTTGGGCAAGTTACTCAATATCACCAAACCTTACATAAATTGAACATAATAACTTAATGTGAGCATTAAATGAGACAGTAAGGGAACAGCTCACTCAGCTACATATTAGAGCTATTCCAACTGTATTTTACTAAATTGCCTATAATTGTAAAATGTACTGTTATGTTATAATAAGGAAATAATATAAAAGAAATCATGCTATATAATAAAACCCTAATATGCAAATCAACCAAACAGTGAAACAACCAGTAGCCATGATGTGCACTGACCACAAGGGGGCAGATGCTCAATGCAGGAGCTGTCCCCTAGTGGTCAGTGCACTCCTACAGGGGAGGTGCCACTCAGCCAGAAGCTGGGGTCAGGACAGCTGGCGACCACAGCCGCAGTGGCGGAAGCCTCTCTGGCCTCCACTGTATGTGGGCGGTAAGGAGCAAGGGGTCCCAGACTGCAAGAGCCCCAGACTGTGAGAGGGATGTCTCACTGCCAGCTGGCCGAGGTTCCGTCCTGCCAAAGGGCACAGGCTGGGCTCAGGGCCTCTTTTTCCCCCTCTCTTTCCCACCCGCACAGTGAACGAATGTCATGCACCAAACCTCTAGTATACTATAAAAAAGAAGAAAAACACTGCCAACTAACCAAGATGCATCATTGATTGCAAAATACATCCTGATTTAAAAATTTTTCAAATGTGTGTTTTGGCATTAAAGAAAAGATACTAAAAAAAAAAAGTAACTATATTAACAGCTTTCTATAAATATAGGACCATGGGCTGGCCAACATGACTCAGTGGTTGAGCATCAATCCATGAATCAAAAGTTCAGGGTTCTAGTCCCAGTCATGGCACATGCCAGATTTTCAGGCTGGACCCCTAGTAGGGGGTGTGCAGGAGGCAGCCAATCAATGATTATCTCGCACTGATGTTTCTATTTCTCTCTCTCACTTACTCTCTGAAATAAAATATATATATATATATATTTAAAAATAAATAAATAAATATAAGACCATGCCCTGGCTAGTTTTCTCAGGGGTTAGAGCATGGGCCCCAGGAACAAGGATATCAGGTTTGATTTCTGGTTAAGAGCATGTACCTGGGTTTTAGGTTTAATTCCCGGACCTGGTTGGGGTCATGCAAGAGGTAACCAATCAATGCGTCTCTTTCACATCAATGTTTCCCTTCCCCACCCCCACCCCTGCTTCCTTCCACTCTCTTTAAAAATCAATGGAAAAAATATCCTCAGGTGAAGATTAACAAAAAATAAATACATACCATATTTTCCGGCGTATAAGATGACCCCCAACTTTTGAGAAGATTTTCCCGGATTAAAAAGTCCGGACGGAGATCGTATGCAGCACAAAAAGGAGCCAACCAGAGATACTTGCCGTCTCCGTCCGGCTCCATTGAAATGAACGGAGTGCAGCCATTTTTGAGCTCCCCCCACCTCCCCCCACCATATGCGGCGACCACAGATTTTCCAGTCCGGCTCGGAAGTTTCAGCACCCACCCTATAAGATGGCACCCAGTGTATAAGAGGGCCCCCGACTTTTGAGAAGATTTTCCTGGGTTAAAAAGTCGTCTTATATGCCGGAAAATACGGTACATCAATACCTACATACATACAAACATACTTATAGGGCCATACCTGAAGGGAAATTATTGAACATTAACTCAACCACTTTACTTAATCACTAAACAGAACTACAGCATGATGCAATGTCAATTTCAGCAGCACCACACTGGCTTTCTAAGCCAGTATCCTTCTTGCCAAAACCCCCATTTTGTACCTTCCCTGATTCCCATCCTCTAAGAGACAATTACTCCCATAACAATCTGCACATGTGTTTCTTTTTCCTCCCAGCTAAGAAACTACAGCTGTGCTTTATATACTTTTAAGGGCAAAATTATCTTATTTACTTCAGAATCCTAGCTCTGTGACTGTTTGATGAATCAGTTAATGAATGGCTTCAAGATATCTGAAACAATCATAACAACCAGCTTAAGACAATCATCAAGATTGGTAAGATATAAGGAAGGACATGTAAGCAGCAAACACCCTAAACTCATACTTCTCAACCCGTTGCTATAAACTGAACTGTGCCCCATCCCCAAATCCATATGTTAAAGTCTTAACTCCCCATGTTGGTATTTGGACTTTGGGATGTGATCAAGATTAGATAAGGTCATGAGGGTGAGGCCCTCATGAGGACATTGATGGCTTTAGAAGAAGAACAA
>PVJC01048371.1:0-12558 GCA_004026665.1 Murina feae | reverse complement strand
GCTCCTATTTTCTAAAAAATGACTAGCATTGGTTGTTATCACACAGTAAGATTGTTGTCAATTTAATAGGAAGAGAAAAATTATTATTATTTAAATCCCCACCCTAGGACATACTTAGAGAGAGGAAGGAAAAGAGAGAGAGAGAGAAAGAGAGAGAGAGAGAGAGAGAGAGAGAGAGAGAGAGAGAGAGAGAGAGAGAGAGAGAGAAACATCAATGTGAGAGAGAAACATTGATCGGTTGCCTTCTGTACATACCCTGACTTGGGACTGAACTTGCAATCCAGGTATATGCCCTGATTGGGAATCGAACTGGCAACCTTTTGGTGTGAAGGACTTCGGCTGGGCAAAAACTATTACTTTAAGAAAATTTTGTCTCTTTGCATTTATATATTTTATTTTATGTTTTAGCATATTGAATTTATTGTGGAGTACAAATTATATATATTATATATAGTTGGCCCTCCGTATCTGTGGGTTCCACATCTGTGGATTCAATCAACCACGAATTGAAAATATTTGGAAAATAAAAAAAGTTACATTGTTGCTGACGTGTACTATGTACTTTGTTCTCTTATTGTGTAGGCAGTTTGCAGGGGTCTTTAGGAGCTCTGTGCCAAGAGCTGGGGGCTGAGACAGAAATGTTTTTTTCTATTATTCGTAGTCACCAAGTTTCATCCATGTTATATAGCATGTCAGACTTTTCTTCCTTTTCATGGCAGATAATATTTCATTGTATGTGCATACTACATTTTTTACAAATTTATCTTTATTGTTCAGATTATTACAGTTGTTCCTCTTTTTCCCCCCATAGCTCCCCTCCTCCCATTTCCCACCCCACCCTCTGTCCCCACCCCCTCATTGTCCTCATTCATAGGTGTATGATCATTGTCCATTCTCTTCCCGCACCCCCAACACCCTTTACCCCTGAAAATTGTCAGTCCACTCCCTTTCTATGCCTCTGATTCTATTCTATTCACCAGTTTATTCTGTTCATCAGATTTTTTATTCACTTGATTTTTAGGTTCACTTGTTGATAGATATGTATTTGTTGTTCCTAATTTTTATCTTTACTTTTTCTTCATCCTCTTCTCAAAGGATACCTTTCAGCATTTCATATAATACTGGTTGGCTGGTGATGAACTCCTTTAGCTTTTTCTTGTCTGTGAAGCTCTTTATCTGACCTTCAATTCTGAATGATAGCTTTGCTGGGTAAAGTAATTTTGGTTGTAGGTTCTTGCTGTTCATCACTTTGAATATTTCTTGCCATTCCCTTCTGGCCTGCAAAGTTTCTGTTGAGAAATCAGCTGACAGTTGTATGGGTCTCCACTTGTAGGTAACTAACTGCTTTTCTCTTGCAGCTTTTAAGATTCTCTCCTTGTCTTTTGCTCTTGGCATTTTAATAATGATGTGTCTTGGTGTGGTCCTCCTTCGGTTCCTTTTGTTTGGAGTTCTCTGCGCTTCCTGGACTTGGAAGTCTATTTCTTTCACCAGGTGGGGGAAGTTTTCTGTCATTATTTCTTCAAATAGGCTTTCAATATCTTGTTCTCTCTCTTCTTCTGGCACCCCTATAATTCTGATGTTGGTGCACTTGAAGTTGTCCCAGAGACTCCTTACACTATCTTCATACTTTTTGATTTTTTTGCCTTTGGCTTTTTTGGCTGGGTGGGTTTTGCTTCTTCATATTTCATATCTTTGACTTGATTCTTGCGATCCTCTCGTCTGCTGTTGGATCTCTGTATATTATTCTTTATTTCAGTCAGTGTATGCTTAATTTCTAGCTGGTTCTTTTTCATATCCTCGAGATTCTCACTAAATTTATCAGCAGTCTCTAGAAAATTCTTGAAAAACCTAATAACCGTGGTTTTGAACTCTATATCCAGTCGTTTGTGTTCCTCCATTTCTGTCTTTTGTGATCTGTTTCTTAGTCTCCGCATTTTGGCTTTCTGTGCTAGGTGTCCTATATATGGCCCAGTGATTCAGCCTCCCCAATTACCTGGGGTGGACACTCTTGTTGTATGCCTTTGAAGGCTGAGTGCACAGTCTTGTTGTAGTTATCACTGGGAGGTATTACTGGGGGAAATGACCTGCAGGCCTTTCTCCTCGTTGTTTGGAGTTTGGATCTATTGGAGTTCTGTCTCAGCTGCAGACCCTTAGCTATGCTGCAGGCAGGCAGGCGCACAGCTTGGGCGGGGTTGTAGGTGAGGTGGGGCGGGGTCTCAGAATCACCCGGGGTGGAGCGACTCACAATGGCTTCCCCTCTGCTGATGCTGCAGTTTCTACCGGGTTTGGCATCTCCAAGCCCTGGATGATTTGATAATCAAAATTCTCAGTCCCCGAATCTCCGCATCAGTGATCGTTGCGAATAGCACTCCTAGAATGCCACTGGTCTTCCGCCGCCCTGTTGCCCCACAGCCCGTGTCGCATTCAGTGCGACCTGGGAGTTTATAGTCTTCTTCCAAGCCACAGACCCAAGCCCCGCTGCCACCCTTTCACCCGCACCACCGTGCCGCCGCCTCCATTTCGCGTGTTTGTACCTTTCAGTTTGGGTGCCGGGAGCTTCTATTCAGTCTCAAAGCACTCCTTTTCTTGCCTTCTGGTTGTAAAGCTTCCCCTCCTTTGGTTCTGGAGGATGGTCGTTTATCTGTATAGTTGTATTTCTATACTGCAGGTGTGGAGGCTGCGCATTTAGGTATATACCTCATGCTGCCATCTTGGTTCTCCGCATACTACATTTTGATTATCAAATCATCCATTGATGGGACACAGTTGATTTGCTTCCACCTTTCAGCTGTTGTGAACAGTGCTGTTATGAACATGGCTATACAGATTTCTCTTCAAGGAAGAGAGTGTTTTAAATTTACTATGTATATAATCATTATACATTCTTTGAGATAAGCTACTATTACATTTGTTTTCAAACAGGAGACTAATGCACAGAAATAAGATAAATAATTTATTTGTTTAGATTCACAGTTTGTATATTACATAAATCGATTTCAACTTTTGTTTTTGGTCAGATTAAATCTGACCAGGCAGAGTGGCTCACTAGTTGAGCGTTGGCCTATGAACCAGGAGGTTACAGTTCGATTCCATGCCAGGGTTACAGGCTTGATCCCCAGTGTGGGCATGCAGGAGACAACTGATCAATGATTCTCATCATTGATGTTTCTATCTCGCTCTCCCTCACCCTTCCTCTCTGAAATCAATTAAAAAATTTATATATATAAAATAATTCTCTTTAAAAAATTAAAAAAAAAATCTACCCTGTCAGTAAGATGTCAGTGCGTCCCTAAAAATTTCCATGCAGCAATTCATAGGAAACCAATTTTAATCCCTTCCAAATATTATAAGCTCAGGTAATTCAGAATCATAGGCACTATTTAACTTTGCACATAATAATTTTTATCACTTCCTTTAGACACAGGCAAAAATTTTCATAGTTATATAAGCTCTAGAATCTCAAAATGTTGGTTTTTCTAACTAAAGTTAACCTTGAACTTGTTAAAATTTATTTCTACTATTTTTTGGTGAATTTACATTTCTATAGTAGCAAAAGAGCCAAGTATTTTGTAGATTGCGTTTTTTCCCTTTGTGAACAGCTATGAATTTGTTTATTTTGAATTTCTAAATAAAACAAACATTTAAGTGACTTTTTATTATCATATTGCTATGTTTATTATTAAAATTCCATTTTTTTCCCCTAGTGGGAGAGACGCCTCAGAAACGAGGTCCTTTCTCTAGACTGTAAAAATAAAAAAGGTGTCCATGGGCGTCCTGTCACTTCTAAGATATCATCAGAAAGGTAAGATACATGTGTATGTGACTAGGATGGGCTTATGCTATGTATAGTAGTGTGATACTGCGTGGTGGATTTGTTCTCTTTGCATCTCAGTTAAAACAACCTTTAAAATATTAGGATTAGATTCAGTGGCCTCTAAGCTTCCTTACAAGCTCTCTCTTTCTATAATTCTATAGAAATAATTCTAAGTTACCTTAATTCCTTGTATTTGTGCATTTGGAACATCTTGGTAAGCTTTAGCTGATAATACAAGCATTACATATAGACTTACTATAATGCTTGATTTATCATTTGTCATCTGCAGTGAAAAAGATGTTCCATTTATCAACTGGGGTCCTATGGTCATAGTATTAATGGAATGTGAATATACTGGAATTATATATATGGGGGATTCCGATTGTGATTATTATCAGAAGGAACTTAGAACATATAAGGGTTGGACATCAGTAAATGTTTAGAAAGTTGTTATTTGACAAAAGGGTATTGAGTTTTCTTTTTTAGAATAGCAAATGAATAAAAAATAATAGGGTAGAATTAAAAATTTTTTTTTATTGATTTTAGAGAGGAAGGGAGAGGGAGAGATAGATAGAAACATCAATGATGACAGAGAATCATTGATCAGCTGTCTCTTGCATGCTCCCTACTGGAGATCGAGCCTCCAACCCGGGCATGTGCCCTTGACTGGAATCAAACACGGACCCTTCAGTCTGAAGGCCGAGGCTCTATCCACTGAGCCAAACCAGCCAGGACAGCAAGGTAGAATTTACAATTACTGGGAGACCACACAAATTAGAAGACTAACTGGAATTCTTGAATTTGTGTCAAAGTTACTTGGTCTTATTCTCCCCTGTCTGTAGGAAATATGAAAATATATTGGTGATTCCATAGAAGTTTATATACTTCCTAACCCTCTACCATACAAGGGATAAATTGTCATGACAAATATGCAATGATTATGCTTTGAGCCTCAGAATAACTATTAACTCAACTTATAGACTTAGTTTCTCCAAAGATTATGATCGTGTCAAAAGTCATATTTAATTTGAGAGATGGAGTACTAGAAGTAGAGGAATCATTTTTTAATGAAATTAGCCAACATTTTTTGAGGGTTTGCATGAACCGGGTTGTTTTATTTTATGGGAGAGATAGCCTAAAACTTTGCATATTTCAAAATTTATACAATTCAAGCCTCATTTTTCTATAAGAATGCTTTTTAAGTGATGGGGACAGGTTCTTTGAGGATGTCAATCTATTATTTTTTTAATATTGCCTTTTAATTTTCTGACAGTATCTCTAATATTTTCAGTTCTTTCCTAAATTATCATCCTAGCAAAAAGTGGCAATTGTTTGGCTTTTCTTACAGAATTTACCACTTGTGATTTATGTTCCAAAGTTACCAATTTTCAGGCATGTTATCTATGTTAGTACTATCATGTCCATTAATGATGTTGTTAGAAGCTAAAAAAATTTAAAATTTAATAGCAGTAGTTATTTAATATCTACTGCTATTAAATTTAAAATTTATTTATAAAATTAAATTTTATTTTTATTTTCAAAAAATCTTTTTTGTTGAAAGTATTACATATGTCCCTTTTTCCCCCCATTGACTCCTCTAGCCTGCCTCCGCACCCCACCCTAGGCATTCAGCAACCTATTGTCTATGTCCATGGGTTATGGATATATGCATACAAGGTCTTTTGGTTGATTACCTCCCACCCACCCACCCACCCTCCCCCACCTTCCCTCTAAGATTCTGCACTCTGTTCCATGCTTCCATGTCTCTGGATCCACTCTGTTCATCAGCTTATTTTGTTACTTAGATTCCACATATCAGCGAGATCATGTGATATTTATCTTTCTCTGACTCTCTTATTTCACTTAGCATAATACTTTCCAGGTCCCTCCATGCTGTCTCAAAACAGTAAGAGATCCTTTTTTCGGCTGCATAGTATTCCATGGTATAAATATACCACAGCTTTTTTATCCATTCATCTACTGATGGGCACTTGGGCTATTTCTAGATCTTAGCTATTATAAATTATGCTGCTATGAACATAGGGGTGCATACATTCTTTCTGGTTAGTTTTCAGGTTTCTTAGGATATATTCCTAGAAGTGGGATCACTGGGTCAAATGCAAGTTCCATATTTAATTTTTGAGGAAACTGCATACTGTTTTCCATAATGGTGCACCAGTCTACATTCTCACCAGCAGTGCAGGAGGGTTCTCTTTTCACCAGCACTTGTCATTTGTTGATTTGTTGATGGTAGCCATTCTGACAGGTGTGAGCCGACACCTCATTGTCCAAGAACAGCATTTTTGACATGATCCTGACAAAGGAAGGTGAATGGATCTTTTCATTGCTCAAAGTGATTCAAACACTAGGCAGTATTATAAGCAGTTTTATAGTTTACTCAGCCAGTATTGGAATATTACAATGTGATTTTTGACAAATTTCTTAAATCTGGAGGGCTTTGTATTATTTCAGAACTTGTAGCTATATTATATTAGTTCAATTTCACAAAGTTAAAATGCTTATATGATGATTCTGCATTGTATTTGTGGGGAAATGTGCTTACATATTTAAAAGTGGAATCTTAGAAAAATAATCTCTAATGTATGGTAGAGAGGACTTGAAAAAAATTCTAGTGGCATAAACTTGGGAGGGGGTACCCTCTCTGTACTTTAAATTTGTTCTTCTCTACCTTTATTAAAGATTCTGGGTTAAACATTTTTGAAAAAAAATATTTTTATTGATTTCAGAAAGGAAGGAGAAGGAGAGAGAGAAGGAAGCATCAATGATGATAATCATTGATCTGCTGCCTCCTGCATGCCCCCTACCAGGGATTGAGCCCACAACCCATGCCTGGGAATCAAAGTAGAAACTCCTGGTTCATTGGTCAAGGCTTAATACTGGCTGGGATGGATCTTTTGATTCTTAACTTTTTCTTACAAATATATTTTTATTGATTTCAGAAAGAAAGAGAGGGAGAGAAACATCAATGATGAGAGAGAATAATTGATCAGCTGCCTCTTGCATGCCCCCTACTGGGGGTCGAGCCGCAAGCCGGGCATGTGCCCCGACTGGGAATTGAACTGGTGACTTCTTGGTTCCTGTGTTGAGGCTCTACTACTGAGCCACACCCAGCTGGTTGATTCTTAACTTTTTATAGTCAAGAAACATTTTGACTTGCTTATTCTCCAAGCATTTTCCCTCTTCTGTTGATCTCATTTTCACTACCAATGAGCTTATAGAATTTATGTTCATGGACTTAGTTCTCTGGTACTATAACATTGTTATCAAGTCACTATTCTTTCTACCCTAGTAATTACTCATCTTGGTATGTGAATAATGAATTACTTGAGTAATATGGATCTGAATACCCTCTATTTACAATTATGGCAGCTAACATTTATTAAGTGCTAATCCTATATAATATCCTATATAATAAAGAGATAATATGCAAATTAACCCTCATACCCTCACAAGATGGCTGCCCATGACCAGGCTGGCAGGAGGGTTAGTGAGGGACAACCAAACAACTGAACAAGCAGGCTGTGTGGGGCAACCAGGCCAGCAGGGGGTGCAGTTGGGGGTGATCAGACCAGCAGAGGGGGGGCAGTTGAGAACAATTAGGCTGGCAGGGGGGCAGTGAGGGGCAACTAGGCAGGTGGGGAGAGCAGTTAGGGGTGAGCTGGCTGGGAGTGGGGGGCAGTTAGGGTGACCAGGCTGGCAGGGGGAGCAGCTAGGGGTGATCAGGCCAGCATGCAGAGGTAGTGAGGGGCGATCAGGCTGTTTGGTGGGGAGGGGGGGCAGGCAGGTGAGTGATTAGGAGCCAGTGGTCCAGGATTGTGAGAGGGATGTCCGATTGCTGGTTTAGTCCCGATCCCTGGAATTGGCCCTAAACTGGAAGTCAGATATCCCCCGAGGGGTCCCAGATTGGAGAGAGTGCAGGCTGAGCTGAGGAGATCCCCCCCTCCATGCACGAATTTTGTGCACCAGGTCTCTATTTATTACAAATGAGGAATGAGGTTAAGCCTGCATTATTTCCTTTAGTTTTCACAAGTCTGTGAGAAGTAAATAGCATTGGCCTTATTTCACAGATGAGGAAAATAAATGTTCTAATTCATTATAATGTGGAGGAATATTGTTGTATATTCCTAGAAAACCTATTTTAACATTAGTAGACTTACTTTTTTGTTTTTGTCATATATTATTGAGTTTTGTTAGGCCACCTGAAACATTTTATAAATTGCTACTGTGCAGGGAAGTAAAAGCAATAAAAATATATCTGGAGAGAGGCAAAACCCTTTATATTTGCACTAGAGACCCAGTGCACAGGATTCGTGCTTTGGTTGGGGGGCGTGGCCTGTGGGGATTGGCTCGTTGTGGGAGCGTCGGCTCATCCCGGTCAGCCGAGCGGTGCTCCCACTGTGGGAGCGCACTGACCACCAAGGGGCAGCTCTTGCATTGAGTGTCTGCCCCCTGGTGGTCAGTGTGCATAACAGTGACTGGTTGAGTGGTCGTTCTGGTTGTTCTGCCGTTCCATTGCTGGGCTTTTACTATATAGGATGACTTGCATGACTTTAAAACTTCTAACCCTATTTACTGTGATTGATCTCCCTTTCGAAGATTGTAATACCTTTCAGTGTCTTTTAAAAAAAATTAAGTTTCATTGATGGAAGAGAAAAAAACATCAATTGGTTTCCTCCTGCACTTGCCTCTACCAGGGCCAAGGACTGAACCTGAAACCCAGTTGTGCCCTAACTGGGAATTGAACCCATGTATGGGATGGTGTTCAACACATTGAGCCACACTGGCCAGGGTATGACTATAAGCTGTAGTTGCACCCCTTGACCCAACCCTGGGATGTAACCAGTGCCCTATAAAAGACAGGGAAGTTTAGGTCATATAAGCCTTGTTCCATGACCCCTCTGAGCTTGGTGGGATGGACTGTCAGGAGCATGGTGCTGGGCATTTGTGAGTGTTTCGCAGTTTTCAGTGTGCCTTAGATCCTTTTTTGTTAAATTTATATCCAGGTATTTTCTTCTTTTTGGTGGTGGTGTGAGTAGAATTGCCTTAATTTTATTTTCAGAATATTCATTGCTAGTGCATACCAATTCAATTGATTTATGTATATTGACTTATATGCTGTGATCTTATGTAAGTCTTAGTAGTTTTATTGTATTTGTTTAGTTTTAATCTTCTCAAGGATATTTTTTCATTGATTTTTAGAGAGAGTGGAAGAGAGAGGAAAAGACAGAGAGAAACATCAGTATGAGAGAAACACATCAGTTGGTTGCCTCCCGCATGCATCCTGACCAAGGGTTGAGCTGGGGAGGAGTCTGCAACCGTGTTATGTGCCCTTGACTGGAATTGAACCTGGAACCTGTTGGTCCACAGGCCGGCACTCTATCCACTGAGCCAAACTAGCTAGGGCTAAATCTTAGTAGTTTTAGAATTTTTATTTAGATTCCTTGGAATTTTGTTCATACAAGATTATGTCATCTGAAAATACAGTTTTACTTCCTGCTTCTCAACTGGTTGCCTTTAATTTTTTTTGCCTTGTGTAATTGTTCTGGCTAAAACATCTAGTACAATGTGAAACAGAAATGATTAGAGTGGATTTGTTTGTTTTGTTCCTACTCTTACACTCATCAGTCTTGTGCTATTAAATATGAAGTTACCTATATATATTTCCCTTTATATGTATTTATTCAATTTATTTTTATTAAACATAAAAATAAGTACCAATATTCCTTATAAGCACTGATGTAAAAATCCTCAACAAAATACTAACAAACCAAATTCAATATCATAGTAAAAATATTATATACCATCGCCAAGTAGGATGTATTCCTGGAATGCAAGGATGGTTCAATATACGAAAATCAATTGATACAGATAATGTAATAAATTATCTATATCTATAAAAGGCTAAGTGTCTGTCTATCCAACTGGTAGCTATTACATACACTGACCACCAGGGAGCAGAGAGAGAGCAAGAAATTGAAAACCTATTTGAAAATGTAATGACAAATTATTGACTATCCATGGGGTATGCACATATGTTATTTACCTGTTTCCTTCATCTTCCTTTTAAAAAAAATTTAAATTCTTTATTATTTGAAGTATTACATATGTCTCCCTTTTCCCCCATTGATCTCTTCCCAGCCACTCCCACCCCCTAACTCATGTCCTCACTCCCCTACTGTCTGTGTCCATTGATTATGCTTATATGCATGCATACAAGTCCTTTGGTTGATCTCTTACCCTCCCTGCCCCCACCTTTGATCCCTTCTTCCCCCAGATTCCCTCTCAGGTTTGAGGATCTGTTTGATGCTTCTATGTCTCTTAGCCTTCTGTATATCCACCTTCTTTTTTTTTTTTAATCCTCACCTGAGGATATTTTTCCATTGATTCTAGAGAGAGTGTAAGAGAGAGGAAAAGACAGAAAAACATTGATGTGAGAGAAATACTTCAATTGGTTGCCTCCTGCATGCACCTTTATCAGGCCGGGGAGGAGTCTGCAACTGAGATATGTGCCCTTGACTGGAATCGAACCCCTGAGACCCTTTGGTCCACAGGCTGATGCTCTAACCACAGCCAAACCGGCTAGGGCTCCTTCACCTTCTTTATTCAGTCACCCTCATTCACTCCTCTTAGGCATCAGTTAGTTCATTCCATGTATTTTAGGAGAAAACATAGGCAGGAAAATCTCAGACATCTCTTGCAGCAATATTTTTGCTGATACGTCTCTCAGGGCAAGGGAAACTTGGAAAAGATAAACAAATCGCACTATGTCAGTCCAAAAAAGCTTCTGTACAGCAAAAGAAGTCACTGATAAAATGAAAAGAGAACCTATTGTATGGAGAACATATTCAGCAATGATACATCTGATAAAGGATTAATTTCCAAACCATATAACAAACTTATAGAACTCAACAACAGGAAGACAAACAATTAAATTAAATAATGGACAAAGGACCTGAATAGACACTTCTCTAAAGAGGATGTACAGTTGGCCAATAGGCATGAAAAAATGATCAAGGTCACTAATTATCAGAGAAATGTAGAATGGCTCCCATGAGTAAATCAACAAACTACAAGAAAAGAGAACTCTTCTGCACTGCTGGTGGGAGTGAAGACTGGTGCAACCCCTGTGGAAAACATTATAGAGTTTCTTTAAAATATTAAAAGTGGAACTGCCTTTTGACACAGTGATCCCACTTTTGGGATTATATCCTAAGAATCCTGAAATACCAATCAGGAAGAATATATGCATCCCTCTGTTCATAGTAGTGTTATTTATAATAGCCAAGATCTGGAAGCAGCTCACATGCTCATCAGAAGATGAATGGGTAAAAAAACTCTGGTACATTTATTCAAGGAAATACTACTTGGCTTTAAAAAAGAAAGAAGTGTTACCCTTTGTAACAGCATAGATGGACCTGGGGAGTATTATGCTAAATAAAATAAGCCAGTCAGAGAAAGACAAATACCATGTGAACTCACTAATATTTGGAATCTAATGGATAAAATAAACTGACGAACAAAATGGAACCAGAAACATGAATACATGGTACAGCTATAGGTTTTTTATGGATGCCCTGTTATATTTGTGTCCCCCGAAATTAATATGTTGAAATCTTTATCCCCCATGTGGTAGAATTTTGAGGTGGGGTGCTTGGGGAGGTGTTTAAAGCATGGGGGTGGAGCCCTTATGAATGGGATTAGTGCTTTTATAAAAAACTAGGAGCCTGGTGCACAAAAATTTGTGCACACAGGAAGTCCCTCAGCCTGGCCTGTGCCCTCTCGCAGTCTGGGACCCCTCTGGGGATGTCCACTAGCTGGCGTGCCTGGCCAGCCTGGGTGAGGGGCTGATGGCTGTTTGTAGGCTGGCCAAGCCCCCCAGTGGGGACCCTCACCCCATGGGGGTGTGGCCAGTCTGGGTGAGGGGCTAAGGGCCGTTTTCAGGCTGCCCACAGCCCCTTCAGGGTTCGTGTCCCTACTGGCATGCCTAGGTAGCCTGGATGAAGGGCTGAGGGCCGTTTTCAGGCTTCCCACAGCCTGAGTGAGGGGTTGATGGCTGTTTGCAGTCTGGCCACAGCTCCCATTGACCCAAAGTCCCAGAGAGGCTGGCTGGAAGCATGTTTCTGGGGTTTATTTATCTTCTATAATTGAAACGTTTTTGCTTTAAGCGGAGGCTACAGCTTGCCTAGGCAGGCAATGAAGCCTCCTTTTGTTTCAGCTCCATGGCTTCTATAATTGAAACTTTATTGCTTTGAGCTGGCCGAGGCAGGCAGTTTCCTCCAAACAGACGCCTCCTGTTTGCTCTAGCTCAATGGCTGCCGACCTCCATCTTGGCTGGGTTAATTTGCATACAGCTGCTGTGATTGGCTGGTGGGCATGGCCTGGCTGGTGGGTGTGGCTTAGGTGTCTCAGAGTGATGGTTAATTTGCATACTGCTCTTTTATTAGATAACTAGAGGCCCGGTGCATGAAATTCATGCATGGAGTGGAAGTGGGGGGAGGAGGTGGTGTCCCTCTGCCCAACCTGCACCCTTTCCAATCTGGGACCCCTTAAGGGATGTCTGACTGCCTGTTTAGGCCTGATCCCACTAGTGAAAGGGATGTCTGAAAGGCAGTCAGATATCCCTTTCACAATCCAGGACTGCTGGCTCCCGACCTTTCTCCTGCTGATTTCCCCTAACCACTCCCCTGCCAGCCTGATCAATGCCTAACTGCTCCTGTGCCAGC